>JAVXUP010003046.1:0-90551 GCA_033070095.1 Escallonia herrerae | reverse complement strand
TCTTTCATTTCAAATTTATTGGATAAGAATTTCTTTGTCTTTACAACTTGTTCCAAGTCAGTACCAAAAATGAGCATATCATCTACGTATAAGCAAATGATAACTCCCTTACCGCCATCGAACTTACTGTACACACACTTATCCGATTCATGTATTTTAAAACCATTAGACATCACAATTTGATCAAACTTTTGATGCCACTGCTTAGGGGCTTGCTTAAGTCCATACAATGACTTAATCAACTTACAAACTTTATTTTCTTGCCCACGTACAACAAACCCTTCCTGTTGTTGCATGTATACCTCCTCATCTAATTCACCATTTAAGAATGCCGTTTTAACATCCATTTGATGAATAACTAGCTTATGGATGGAAGCTAGTGCAATAAGCACCCTAATAGTGGCTATCCTTGCAACTGGTGCATAAGTGTCAAAATAATCAACACCTTCCTTTTGGGAAAAACCCTTAGCCACTAACCTTGCCTTAAAATTTTCAATCGATCCATCAACCCTTAACTTTTTCTTGAAGATCCATTTACAACCAATGGGTTTAGAACCAGGTGGTAAATCCACCAATTTCCATGTTCCATTTTCCATGATTGAATCAATCTCTTCATTTATTGCTTCCTTCCAAAAAGAAGAATCTTGAGACCTCATGGCCTCTTCATAAGTCCTAGGGTCAGATTCCACATTTAAAACAATCGGTATGGAGTTTTGTATTGCCGTCCTAGTTCCTTCTACCAAATACATGTAGGAATCGGGTCCATAGGTTTTAGCAATTCTCATTCGTTTGCTCCTTCTAGGTTCCACTTCATTTTCATGGTTTTCCTCAACATCACGTTGACCTTCCTTTTGCTCAACTTGCTTAGGAAGTGATTGGAACCTACTTTCGTCAAAGATGGCATCTCTAGATTCAATGATAGTGTTTTTAGAATAATAATCATTTTGTTCCACTACCATGAACCTATATGCTTTACTGTGTAAAGCATAACCAATGAAAATACATTCAATGCCTCTTTCACCCAATTTCTTCCTTTTTGGTTCCGGAACTCTTACAACGGCCCTACAACCCCAAACTTTAAAATAATTCAGATTAGGCTTCCTTTTCTTCCATAACTCGTAAGGAGTAACGTTATTCCCTTTAGTTGGAACTCTATTTAATATGTAGCAAGCTGTTAATAAAGCTTTCCCCCAAAATCCTTTTCCTAGACCCGAGTTGGAGAGCATGGCATTAACCATTTCGACTAATGTCCGATTCTTTCTTTCCGCTACACGGTTCTGTTGTGGTGTATACGGTGCAGAGAGTTCATGCACTATGCCATTTTCTTCAAAAAATGGTGGCTCATAGTACTCTCCTCCCCTATCGGTTCTAAGTATTTTTATTTTGACATCACAAAAATTTTCTACTTCATTTTTATATGTGACAAAACTAGGCATGGCATCACTTTTATTATGCAATAAATAAACATAGCAATACCTAGAATAATTATCAATGAAGGTCACATAATATGAGTTTCCTCCTAATGAAGGAGAGGAGTGAAAATCTCCTAAATCACTATGTATTAAATCTAAAATCTTAGACTCTCTTTGTCCATTTGGAAAAGGAGCTCTAGTGATTTTAGTGAGCATACATGTCTTGCAAAATCCTTTATCTACATGCATACTAGGCAAAAGATTTAATTTAATCATGTCATCAATTTTTCTAGTATTAACATGTCCTAAACGATTATGCCAAAGAAAAGATTGTGACTCAATAATATAAGCAGAAATAATATTCTTATTATTAATATTAAGTTTAAACAATCCCTCACAAAGATATCCCTTTCCCACAAAAATCCCTCCCTTAGAGAGTACAAACTTATCAGCTTCAAAAACAAGTTTGAAACCAAACTTGTTAAGCATACAACCCGAAACTAAATTCTTCCTAATTTCGGGCACATAACAAACATTGGTAAGGGTGACAACTTTTCCGGATGTAAACTCGAGCTCGACATTTCCTTTGCCCACAATTTGTACAATTGACGAGTTTCCCATGTAAAGAAGGCTTCCATCCTTTACCGGTTCATAGGTTGTAAAAAACCTCTTGTCCTTGCACACATGCTTTGTCGCACCCGAGTCTATCCACCATGCGTCGTCATCTTCAAGGACATTTGCCTCACTGATTACCGCGACTAAATTATTTTCAGTCGCCTTTTTTTGTTTCTTCAAGGCACGGCAATCACGCTTATAGTGCCCTGGTTTGCCACAGTGAAAACACTTTCCTTTGTGTTTTTTCTTCTTGTCCTTGTCGTCGTCGTCATTTCCTTGAAGCTTCCTTTTCTTGTTCTCACGGGAGTTCTTCTTGGATGATTCTCCTTCTTCCACGGCCAAGATTTTAGAAACACCCTCGCTTTTAGACTTTTCTTCCTTGCGCAAGTCTTCCTCAATCCGAAGATGAGTACCCAACTCGTCAAGGTTGATGTCTTCCTTGCGATGCTTAAGGTTGTTCCTAAAATTCTTCCAAGAAGGAGGCAATTTATCAATGATAGACGTAACCACGATAAACTCATCCAAGGCTAACTTGTGTTGGGAATAACGATCAAGAATACTTTTAATCTCATTAAACTGTTCCATAACCGACCTACCATCAACCATTTTGTAATCAAAAAATTTGGAAACGATGAACCTTTTACTGGTGGCATCCTCGGTGATGTAGCGACGCTCCAATTGGTTCCAAAGTTCCTTAGCGGTCTTGACAGTATGATAGGCATCGAATAGCGTGTTGGACATGCCATTCAGAATATGTCCTCGACATATCTCATCGTCTTGATCCCACCTCAATCTTTCACGTGTCTTCGCAACACTTTCTTCCTCATTTTCACCGGGTTCCGGAGGTCTTGGATTCACGATCACATAGTACACTTTCACTGTTACTAGTAAAAAGTGCATCTTCCTTTGCCAACGAACGAAGTCCCCACCATCAAAACGCTCCAAGCGGTGGAAATCCGAGCCCATGTCTTTCAACGTCACGAACGCCATTGTTGCAGAATATAAACTTAAGATTGTTGGAGTATTATGAGATGGCTTTGTGACTGAAAGAGGATCGGCTTCGAGGCACGTTGTAAAACGCTCTCCTTAAGTTTATATTTGCCCCCACCTAAAATTGGTGTGCAGCGGGTTACAGGCAAATACCCTCCAAGATACAACGAAGCGCACTAGTGAATAGCGCTTGCACACACGATATTCACTCCACAGAAAAGTGTATGAAATACTGGATAACGGGTTTACAACTAAGAAATTCTGCAGAAATTTCTTATTGTAAAAGATCTGCAGAAAGGAGAAGAGAGTAGAGGCTTATCTATATGGTCAGATTTTCGGACCATTGTGCTCTATTTAAAGCACTAGTGGTTGCTAATCAAGGGTCATACCCTTTCATCATGCACCCAAGCAATCTGGACCGTCGGATTAGAAACCGTTAAGATTAACGGTCCAGATCTGGACTGGTAACTAACCAGCTCTCAACAGGTGGGTCTGGCCCGAACTGGAACCACCCAGCTGCTGCAACCGTTCGGGCATAACCTGAACCAGTGCAAGTGTAACCACTCAGCTGCTAACGGTCGGATCCGACCCGATCCGTTGCACCGACGGCCTAGTTTTCGTCACGAAAACTTAAAGGCGTCTAATTGCGTCTCGCGACGATGCGCACGTGCGAAGTGCAAAGTGCGCCATCAAAGCGCCACATTGCGCCTCACAGCCCACTGCCACGCGCGCGCGCGCGCGTGCGTGCGTGCGATCGTTCCTCGTATGGTGCTTCGCACCATACTCGGTGCACATGCATACACCTTAGCACACCACATAAGTATTAAAGTAAGTGGAGTTCTTTATTATATACCCACTTACTTTTCCAATTCCCTTCTATGTGGGATTCCTCCCTCTTTGCCTCTTCATCTTCCTTTCATCATTTTGACAAAGAAAATGAACCACTTTGACACTATATTTTGAAAAAACACTAACAATCCCCACCATTTTACAAAATATAAAATAAAAACAAAACAAAAAATCAGATCTTATTATCCAGTGAAGTACATGCATAAATGAAGATGTCTTACGACTTGAATCTTCACTTAGTGATTACATAACAAGACTAATCTGAAAAAGTGTGGTAGATAAACTTTGAACCACCTATCCTTGTTGACTAGCCGGTCACATATCACACATGAAACTCCTATCCATACACAAATCCAGAAAACTGCTTATACAATAAATGGCCATGTAATTTGTATCTTGTTTTTCATGAGTGCTCTAGAGTTAAGCCCTTTAAACTCGACAGAAGCGGCCCCACTTCACACTCACTAGTCAGGTCTATCAAGAGTGTACCGTAACTAACACTCCAAAGAATGATCCTTTTATAGACCTATTAAGAGTATAATACTCACCCTAGTTCTTCATTACGGTTACCAAGCACATTACCTTGGGATGACTAAAATTTGTGCTTGCAATCACCATCATAATGTACTTTTGACTCGTTGAACTCAAGACTTGGTGTTAGCAAGCGTTAAGTCGAGATTTCCATCATTGCTGATCCTTGACATGGGCTTGAGTCCCATCCCTCGTGAGGTCCTAATAATCATTTCCCTTGGAAGCCCTTTAGTTAACGGATCCGCTAAATTTTCCAATGACCTCACATATTCCAATGTGATTACACCTTCGGTAATCAACTGCCTCACGTAGCTATGTCTAAGACCAATATGTCTAGACTTTCCATTATACACTTCGCTACATGCTCGTGATAGAGTTGATTGACTATCACACCTTATCGATATCGGAGCCATAGGCTTAGGCCATAAAGGAACCTCTAAAAGTAAATTCCTTAGCCATTCTGCCTCCTTGCCCCCTGCAGCTAAAGCAATAAACTCTGCTGCCATGGTAGAATCAGTAATGCAAGTCTGTTTCTTCGAACCCCAGGATATTGCTCCCCCACCAAATGTGAAAATCCATCCACTTGTGGAAGCATAATCCTCCCGATTCGTAATCCAACTGGCATCTGTGTATCCTTCCAAAACAGAAGGATACCCATTATAACATATGCCGAACTCCATGGTTCTTTTAAGGTACTTAAAGACCCTATATATTGCATTCCAATGCATATTACTAGGACAACTAGTATATCTACTAAGTTTTCCTACTGCATAAGCAATATCCGGTCTAGTACAAGTCATGGCATACATTAAACAGCCTATTGCACTCGCATATTCTAGTTGTCTCACAGCTCTACCATCATTAGGAGACAACTTAATACTCTCATCGAACGGAGTACTAACTGGTGTGCTATCCAAATGGTCAAACCTTTTTAACACCTTCTCAATATAATGAGATTGTGACAAGGTTATGCAACCATTATTCCTTATGATTTTAATTCCTAAAATCACGTCAGCAACACCCATGTCTTTCATTTCAAATTTATTGGATAAGAATTTCTTTGTCTTTACAACTTGTTCCAAGTCAGTACCAAAAATGAGCATATCATCTACGTATAAGCAAATGATAACTCCCTTACCGCCATCGAACTTACTGTACACACACTTATCCGATTCATGTATTTTAAAACCATTAGACATCACAATTTGATCAAACTTTTGATGCCACTGCTTAGGGGCTTGCTTAAGTCCATACAATGACTTAATCAACTTACAAACTTTATTTTCTTGCCCACGTACAACAAACCCTTCCGGTTGTTGCATGTATACCTCCTCATCTAATTCACCATTTAAGAATGCCGTTTTAACATCCATTTGATGAATAACTAGCTTATGGATGGAAGCTAGTGCAATAAGCACCCTAATAGTGGCTATCCTTGCAACTGGTGCATAAGTGTCAAAATAATCAACACCTTCCTTTTGGGAAAAACCCTTAGCCACTAACCTTGCCTTAAAATTTTCAATCGATCCATCAACCCTTAACTTTTTCTTGAAGATCCATTTACAACCAATGGGTTTAGAACCAGGTGGTAAATCCACCAATTTCCATGTTCCATTTTCCATGATTGAATCAATCTCTTCATTTATTGCTTCCTTCCAAAAAGAAGAATCTTGAGACCTCATGGCCTCTTCATAAGTCCTAGGGTCAGATTCCACATTTAAAACAATCGGTATGGAGTTTTGTATTGCCGTCCTAGTTCCTTCTACCAAATACATGTAGAAATCGGGTCCATAGGTTTTAGCAATTCTCATTCGTTTGCTCCTTCTAGGTTCCACTTCATTTTCATGGTTTTCCTCAACATCACGTTGACCTTCCTTTTGCTCAACTTGCTTAGGAAGTGATTGGAACCTACTTTCGTCAAAGATGGCATCTCTAGATTCAATGATAGTGTTTTTAGAATAATAATCATTTTGTTCCACTACCATGAACCTATATGCTTTACTGTGTAAAGCATAACCAATGAAAATACATTCAATGCCTCTTTCACCCAATTTCTTCCTTTTTGGTTCCGGAACTCTTACAACGGCCCTACAACCCCAAACTTTAAAATAATTCAGATTAGGCTTCCTTTTCTTCCATAACTCATAAGGAGTAACGTTATTCCCTTTAGTTGGAACTCTATTTAATATGTAGCAAGCTGTTAATAAAGCTTCCCCCCAAAATCCTTTTCCTAGACCCGAGTTGGAGAGCATGGCATTAACCATTTCGACTAATGTCCGATTCTTTCTTTCCGCTACACCGTTCTGTTGTGGTGTATACGGTGCAGAGAGTTCATGCACTATGCCATTTTCTTCAAAAAATGGTGGCTCATAGTACTCTCCTCCCCTATCGGTTCTAAGTATTTTTATTTTGACATCACAAAAATTTTCTACTTCATTTTTATATGTGACAAAACTAGGCATGGCATCACTTTTATTATGCAATAAATAAACATAGCAATACCTAGAATAATTATCAATGAAGGTCACATAATATGAGTTTCCTCCTAATGAAGGAGAGGAGTGAAAATCTCCTAAATCACTATGTATTAAATCTAAAATCTTAGACTCTCTTTGTCCATTTGGAAAAGGAGCTCTAGTGATTTTAGTGAGCATACATGTCTTGCAAAATCCTTTATCTACATGCATACTAGGCAAAAGATTTAATTTAATCATGTCATCAATTTTTCTAGTATTAACATGTCCTAAACGATTATGCCAAAGAAAAGATTGTGACTCAATAATATAAGCAGAAATAATATTCTTATTATTAATATTAAGTTTAAACAATCCCTCACAAAGATATCCCTTTCCCACAAAAATCCCTCCCTTAGAGAGTACAAACTTATCAGCTTCAAAAACAAGTTTGAAACCAAACTTGTTAAGCATACAACCCGAAACTAAATTCTTCCTAATTTCGGGCACATAACAAACATTGGTAAGGGTGACAACTTTTCCGGATGTAAACTCGAGCTCGACATTTCCTTTGCCCACAATTTGTACAATTGACGAGTTTCCCATGTAAAGAAGGCTTCCATCCTTTACCGGTTCATAGGTTGTAAAAAACCTCTTGTCCTTGCACACATGCTTTGTCGCACCCGAGTCTATCCACCATGCGTCGTCATCTTCAAGGACATTTGCCTCACTGATTACCGCGACTAAATTATTTTCAGTCGCCTTTTTTTGTTTCTTCAAGGCACGGCAATCACGCTTATAGTGCCCTGGTTTGCCACAGTGAAAACACTTTCCTTTGTGTTTTTTCTTCTTGTCCTTGTCGTCGTCGTCATTTCCTTGAAGCTTCCTTTTCTTGTTCTCACGGGAGTTCTTCTTGGATGATTCTCCTTCTTCCACGGCCAAGATTTTAGAAACACCCTCGCTTTTAGACTTTTCTTCCTTGCGCAAGTCTTCCTCAATCCGAAGATGAGTACCCAACTCGTCAAGGTTGATGTCTTCCTTGCGATGCTTAAGGTTGTTCCTAAAATTCTTCCAAGAAGGAGGCAATTTATCAATGATAGACGTAACCACGATAAACTCATCCAAGGCTAACTTGTGTTGGGAATAACGATCAAGAATACTTTTAATCTCATTAAACTGTTCCATAACCGACCTACCATCAACCATTTTGTAATCAAAAAATTTGGAAACGATGAACCTTTTACTGGTGGCATCCTCGGTGATGTAGCGACGCTCCAATTGGTTCCAAAGTTCCTTAGCGGTCTTGACAGTATGATAGGCATCGAATAGCGTGTTGGACATGCCATTCAGAATATGTCCTCGACATATCTCATCGTCTTGATCCCACCTCAATCTTTCACGTGTCTTCGCAACACTTTCTTCCTCATTTTCACCGGGTTCCGGAGGTCTTGGATTCACGATCACATAGTACACTTTCACTGTTACTAGTAAAAAGTGCATCTTCCTTTGCCAACGAACGAAGTCCCCACCATCAAAACGCTCCAAGCGGTGGAAATCCGAGCCCATGTCTTTCAACGTCACGAACGCCATTGTTGCAGAATATAAACTTAAGATTGTTGGAGTATTATGAGATGGCTTTGTGACTGAAAGAGGATCGGCTTCGAGGCACGTTGTAAAACGCTCTCCTTAAGTTTATATTTGCCCCCACCTAAAATTGGTGTGCAGCGGGTTACAGGCAAATACCCTCCAAGATACAACGAAGCGCACTAGTGAATAGCGCTTGCACACACGATATTCACTCCACAGAAAAGTGTATGAAATACTGGATAACGGGTTTACAACTAAGAAATTCTGCAGAAATTTCTTATTGTAAAAGATCTGCAGAAAGGAGAAGAGAGTAGAGGCTTATCTATATGGTTTTCGGACCATTGTGCTCTATTTAAAGCACTAGTGGTTGCTAATCAAGGGTCATACCCTTTCATCATGCACCCAAGCAATCTGGACCGTCGGATTAGAAACCGTTAAGATTAACGGTCCAGATCTGGACTGGTAACTAACCAGCTCTCAACAGGTGGGTCTGGCCCGAACTGGAACCACCCAGCTGCAACCGTTCGGGCATAACCTGAACCAGTGCAAGTGTAACCACTCAGCTGCTAACGGTCGGATCCGACCCGATCCGTTGCACCGACGGCCTAGTTTTCGTCACGAAAACTTAAAGGCGTCTAATTGCGTCTCGCGACGATGCGCACGTGCGAAGTGCAAAGTGCGCCATCAAAGCGCCACATTGCGCCTCACAGCCCACTGCCACGCGCGCGCGCGTGCGTGCGTGCGATCGTTCCTCGTATGGTGCTTCGCACCATACTCGGTGCACATGCATACACCTTAGCACACCACATAAGTATTAAAGTAAGTGGAGTTCTTTATTATATACCCACTTACTTTTCCAATTCCCTTCTATGTGGGATTCCTCCCTCTTTGCCTCTTCATCTTCCTTTCATCATTTTGACAAAGAAAATGAACCACTTTGACACTATATTTTGAAAAAACACTAACAATCCCCACCATTTTACAAAATATAAAATAAAAACAAAACAAAAAATCAGATCTTATTATCCAGTGAAGTACATGCATAAATGAAGATGTCTTACGACTTGAATCTTCACTTAGTGATTACATAACAAGACTAATCTGAAAAAGTGTGGTAGATAAACTTTGAACCACCTATCCTTGTTGACTAGCCGGTCACATATCACACATGAAACTCCTATCCATACACAAATCCAGAAAACTGCTTATACAATAAATGGCCATGTAATTTGTATCTTGTTTTTCATGAGTGCTCTAGAGTTAAGCCCTTTAAACTCGACAGAAGCGGCCCCACTTCACACTCACTAGTCAGGTCTATCAAGAGTGTACCGTAACTAACACTCCAAAGAATGATCCTTTTATAGACCTATTAAGAGTATAATACTCACCCTAGTTCTTCATTACGGTTACCAAGCACATTACCTTGGGATGACTAAAATTTGTGCTTGCAATCACCATCATAATGTACTTTTGACTCGTTGAACTCAAGACTTGGTGTTAGCAAGCGTTAAGTCGAGATTTCCATCATTGCTGATCCTTGACATGGGCTTGAGTCCCATCCCTCGTGAGGTCCTAATAATCATTTCCCTTGGAAGCCCTTTAGTTAACGGATCCGCTAAATTTTCCAATGACCTCACATATTCCAATGTGATTACACCTTCGGTAATCAACTGCCTCACGTAGCTATGTCTAAGACCAATATGTCTAGACTTTCCATTATACACTTCGCTACATGCTCGTGATAGAGTTGATTGACTATCACACCTTATCGATATCGGAGCCATAGGCTTAGGCCATAAAGGAACCTCTAAAAGTAAATTCCTTAGCCATTCTGCCTCCTTGCCCCCTGCAGCTAAAGCAATAAACTCTGCTGCCATGGTAGAATCAGTAATGCAAGTCTGTTTCTTCGAACCCCAGGATATTGCTCCCCCACCAAATGTGAAAATCCATCCACTTGTGGAAGCATAATCCTCCCGATTCGTAATCCAACTGGCATCTGTGTATCCTTCCAAAACAGAAGGATACCCATTATAACATATGCCGAACTCCATGGTTCTTTTAAGGTACTTAAAGACCCTATATATTGCATTCCAATGCATATTACTAGGACAACTAGTATATCTACTAAGTTTTCCTACTGCATAAGCAATATCCGGTCTAGTACAAGTCATGGCATACATTAAACAGCCTATTGCACTCGCATATTCTAGTTGTCTCACAGCTCTACCATCATTAGGAGACAACTTAATACTCTCATCGAACGGAGTACTAACTGGTGTGCTATCCAAATGGTCAAACCTTTTTAACACCTTCTCAATATAATGAGATTGTGACAAGGTTATGCAACCATTATTCCTTATGATTTTAATTCCTAAAATCACGTCAGCAACACCCATGTCTTTCATTTCAAATTTATTGGATAAGAATTTCTTTGTCTTTACAACTTGTTCCAAGTCAGTACCAAAAATGAGCATATCATCTACGTATAAGCAAATGATAACTCCCTTACCGCCATCGAACTTACTGTACACACACTTATCCGATTCATGTATTTTAAAACCATTAGACATCACAATTTGATCAAACTTTTGATGCCACTGCTTAGGGGCTTGCTTAAGTCCATACAATGACTTAATCAACTTACAAACTTTATTTTCTTGCCCACGTACAACAAACCCTTCCGGTTGTTGCATGTATACCTCCTCATCTAATTCACCATTTAAGAATGCCGTTTTAACATCCATTTGATGAATAACTAGCTTATGGATGGAAGCTAGTGCAATAAGCACCCTAATAGTGGCTATCCTTGCAACTGGTGCATAAGTGTCAAAATAATCAACACCTTCCTTTTGGGAAAAACCCTTAGCCACTAACCTTGCCTTAAAATTTTCAATCGATCCATCAACCCTTAACTTTTTCTTGAAGATCCATTTACAACCAATGGGTTTAGAACCAGGTGGTAAATCCACCAATTTCCATGTTCCATTTTCCATGATTGAATCAATCTCTTCATTTATTGCTTCCTTCCAAAAAGAAGAATCTTGAGACCTCATGGCCTCTTCATAAGTCCTAGGGTCAGATTCCACATTTAAAACAATCGGTATGGAGTTTTGTATTGCCGTCCTAGTTCCTTCTACCAAATACATGTAGAAATCGGGTCCATAGGTTTTAGCAATTCTCATTCGTTTGCTCCTTCTAGGTTCCACTTCATTTTCATGGTTTTCCTCAACATCACGTTGACCTTCCTTTTGCTCAACTTGCTTAGGAAGTGATTGGAACCTACTTTCGTCAAAGATGGCATCTCTAGATTCAATGATAGTGTTTTTAGAATAATAATCATTTTGTTCCACTACCATGAACCTATATGCTTTACTGTGTAAAGCATAACCAATGAAAATACATTCAATGCCTCTTTCACCCAATTTCTTCCTTTTTGGTTCCGGAACTCTTACAACGGCCCTACAACCCCAAACTTTAAAATAATTCAGATTAGGCTTCCTTTTCTTCCATAACTCATAAGGAGTAACGTTATTCCCTTTAGTTGGAACTCTATTTAATATGTAGCAAGCTGTTAATAAAGCTTCCCCCCAAAATCCTTTTCCTAGACCCGAGTTGGAGAGCATGGCATTAACCATTTCGACTAATGTCCGATTCTTTCTTTCCGCTACACCGTTCTGTTGTGGTGTATACGGTGCAGAGAGTTCATGCACTATGCCATTTTCTTCAAAAAATGGTGGCTCATAGTACTCTCCTCCCCTATCGGTTCTAAGTATTTTTATTTTGACATCACAAAAATTTTCTACTTCATTTTTATATGTGACAAAACTAGGCATGGCATCACTTTTATTATGCAATAAATAAACATAGCAATACCTAGAATAATTATCAATGAAGGTCACATAATATGAGTTTCCTCCTAATGAAGGAGAGGAGTGAAAATCTCCTAAATCACTATGTATTAAATCTAAAATCTTAGACTCTCTTTGTCCATTTGGAAAAGGAGCTCTAGTGATTTTAGTGAGCATACATGTCTTGCAAAATCCTTTATCTACATGCATACTAGGCAAAAGATTTAATTTAATCATGTCATCAATTTTTCTAGTATTAACATGTCCTAAACGATTATGCCAAAGAAAAGATTGTGACTCAATAATATAAGCAGAAATAATATTCTTATTATTAATATTAAGTTTAAACAATCCCTCACAAAGATATCCCTTTCCCACAAAAATCCCTCCCTTAGAGAGTACAAACTTATCAGCTTCAAAAACAAGTTTGAAACCAAACTTGTTAAGCATACAACCCGAAACTAAATTCTTCCTAATTTCGGGCACATAACAAACATTGGTAAGGGTGACAACTTTTCCGGATGTAAACTCGAGCTCGACATTTCCTTTGCCCACAATTTGTACAATTGACGAGTTTCCCATGTAAAGAAGGCTTCCATCCTTTACCGGTTCATAGGTTGTAAAAAACCTCTTGTCCTTGCACACATGCTTTGTCGCACCCGAGTCTATCCACCATGCGTCGTCATCTTCAAGGACATTTGCCTCACTGATTACCGCGACTAAATTATTTTCAGTCGCCTTTTTTTGTTTCTTCAAGGCACGGCAATCACGCTTATAGTGCCCTGGTTTGCCACAGTGAAAACACTTTCCTTTGTGTTTTTTCTTCTTGTCCTTGTCGTCGTCGTCATTTCCTTGAAGCTTCCTTTTCTTGTTCTCACGGGAGTTCTTCTTGGATGATTCTCCTTCTTCCACGGCCAAGATTTTAGAAACACCCTCGCTTTTAGACTTTTCTTCCTTGCGCAAGTCTTCCTCAATCCGAAGATGAGTACCCAACTCGTCAAGGTTGATGTCTTCCTTGCGATGCTTAAGGTTGTTCCTAAAATTCTTCCAAGAAGGAGGCAATTTATCAATGATAGACGTAACCACGATAAACTCATCCAAGGCTAACTTGTGTTGGGAATAACGATCAAGAATACTTTTAATCTCATTAAACTGTTCCATAACCGACCTACCATCAACCATTTTGTAATCAAAAAATTTGGAAACGATGAACCTTTTACTGGTGGCATCCTCGGTGATGTAGCGACGCTCCAATTGGTTCCAAAGTTCCTTAGCGGTCTTGACAGTATGATAGGCATCGAATAGCGTGTTGGACATGCCATTCAGAATATGTCCTCGACATATCTCATCGTCTTGATCCCACCTCAATCTTTCACGTGTCTTCGCAACACTTTCTTCCTCATTTTCACCGGGTTCCGGAGGTCTTGGATTCACGATCACATAGTACACTTTCACTGTTACTAGTAAAAAGTGCATCTTCCTTTGCCAACGAACGAAGTCCCCACCATCAAAACGCTCCAAGCGGTGGAAATCCGAGCCCATGTCTTTCAACGTCACGAACGCCATTGTTGCAGAATATAAACTTAAGATTGTTGGAGTATTATGAGATGGCTTTGTGACTGAAAGAGGATCGGCTTCGAGGCACGTTGTAAAACGCTCTCCTTAAGTTTATATTTGCCCCCACCTAAAATTGGTGTGCAGCGGGTTACAGGCAAATACCCTCCAAGATACAACGAAGCGCACTAGTGAATAGCGCTTGCACACACGATATTCACTCCACAGAAAAGTGTATGAAATACTGGATAACGGGTTTACAACTAAGAAATTCTGCAGAAATTTCTTATTGTAAAAGATCTGCAGAAAGGAGAAGAGAGTAGAGGCTTATCTATATGGTCAGTCGGACCATTGTGCTCTATTTAAAGCACTAGTGGTTGCTAATCAAGGGTCATACCCTTTCATCATGCACCCAAGCAATCTGGACCGTCGGATTAGAAACCGTTAAGATTAATGGTCCAGATCTGGACTGGTAACTAACCAGCTCTCAACAGGTGGGTCTGGCCCGAACTGGAACCACCCAGCTGCAACCGTTCGGGCATAACCCGAACCAGTGCAAGTGTAACCACTCAGCTGCTAACGGTCGGATCCGACCCGATCCGTTGCACCGACGGCCTAGTTTTCGTCACGAAAACTTAAAGGCGTCTAATTGCGTCTCGCGACGATGCGCACGTGCGAAGTGCAAAGTGCGCCATCAAAGCGCCACATTGCGCCTCACAGCCCACTGCCACGCGCGCGCGCGCGTGCGTGCGTGCGATCGTTCCTCGTATGGTGCTTCGCACCATACTCGGTGCACATGCATACACCTTAGCACACCACATAAGTATTAAAGTAAGTGGAGTTCTTTATTATATACCCACTTACTTTTCCAATTCCCTTCTATGTGGGATTCCTCCCTCTTTGCCTCTTCATCTTCCTTTCATCATTTTGACAAAGAAAATGAACCACTTTGACACTATATTTTGAAAAAACACTAACAATCCCCACCATTTTACAAAATATAAAATAAAAACAAAACAAAAAATCAGATCTTATTATCCAGTGAAGTACATGCATAAATGAAGATGTCTTACGACTTGAATCTTCACTTAGTGATTACATAACAAGACTAATCTGAAAAAGTGTGGTAGATAAACTTTGAACCACCTATCCTTGTTGACTAGCCGGTCACATATCACACATGAAACTCCTATCCATACACAAATCCAGAAAACTGCTTATACAATAAATGGCCATGTAATTTGTATCTTGTTTTTCATGAGTGCTCTAGAGTTAAGCCCTTTAAACTCGACAGAAGCGGCCCCACTTCACACTCACTAGTCAGGTCTATCAAGAGTGTACCGTAACTAACACTCCAAAGAATGATCCTTTTATAGACCTATTAAGAGTATAATACTCACCCTAGTTCTTCATTACGGTTACCAAGCACATTACCTTGGGATGACTAAAATTTGTGCTTGCAATCACCATCATAATGTACTTTTGACTCGTTGAACTCAAGACTTGGTGTTAGCAAGCGTTAAGTCGAGATTTCCATCATTGCTGATCCTTGACATGGGCTTGAGTCCCATCCCTCGTGAGGTCCTAATAATCATTTCCCTTGGAAGCCCTTTAGTTAACGGATCCGCTAAATTTTCCAATGACCTCACATATTCCAATGTGATTACACCTTCGGTAATCAACTGCCTCACGTAGCTATGTCTAAGACCAATATGTCTAGACTTTCCATTATACACTTCGCTACATGCTCGTGATAGAGTTGATTGACTATCACACCTTATCGATATCGGAGCCATAGGCTTAGGCCATAAAGGAACCTCTAAAAGTAAATTCCTTAGCCATTCTGCCTCCTTGCCCCCTGCAGCTAAAGCAATAAACTCTGCTGCCATGGTAGAATCAGTAATGCAAGTCTGTTTCTTCGAACCCCAGGATATTGCTCCCCCACCAAATGTGAAAATCCATCCACTTGTGGAAGCATAATCCTCCCGATTCGTAATCCAACTGGCATCTGTGTATCCTTCCAAAACAGAAGGATACCCATTATAACATATGCCGAACTCCATGGTTCTTTTAAGGTACTTAAAGACCCTATATATTGCATTCCAATGCATATTACTAGGACAACTAGTATATCTACTAAGTTTTCCTACTGCATAAGCAATATCCGGTCTAGTACAAGTCATGGCATACATTAAACAGCCTATTGCACTCGCATATTCTAGTTGTCTCACAGCTCTACCATCATTAGGAGACAACTTAATACTCTCATCGAACGGAGTACTAACTGGTGTGCTATCCAAATGGTCAAACCTTTTTAACACCTTCTCAATATAATGAGATTGTGACAAGGTTATGCAACCATTATTCCTTATGATTTTAATTCCTAAAATCACGTCAGCAACACCCATGTCTTTCATTTCAAATTTATTGGATAAGAATTTCTTTGTCTTTACAACTTGTTCCAAGTCAGTACCAAAAATGAGCATATCATCTACGTATAAGCAAATGATAACTCCCTTACCGCCATCGAACTTACTGTACACACACTTATCCGATTCATGTATTTTAAAACCATTAGACATCACAATTTGATCAAACTTTTGATGCCACTGCTTAGGGGCTTGCTTAAGTCCATACAATGACTTAATCAACTTACAAACTTTATTTTCTTGCCCACGTACAACAAACCCTTCCGGTTGTTGCATGTATACCTCCTCATCTAATTCACCATTTAAGAATGCCGTTTTAACATCCATTTGATGAATAACTAGCTTATGGATGGAAGCTAGTGCAATAAGCACCCTAATAGTGGCTATCCTTGCAACTGGTGCATAAGTGTCAAAATAATCAACACCTTCCTTTTGGGAAAAACCCTTAGCCACTAACCTTGCCTTAAAATTTTCAATCGATCCATCAACCCTTAACTTTTTCTTGAAGATCCATTTACAACCAATGGGTTTAGAACCAGGTGGTAAATCCACCAATTTCCATGTTCCATTTTCCATGATTGAATCAATCTCTTCATTTATTGCTTCCTTCCAAAAAGAAGAATCTTGAGACCTCATGGCCTCTTCATAAGTCCTAGGGTCAGATTCCACATTTAAAACAATCGGTATGGAGTTTTGTATTGCCGTCCTAGTTCCTTCTACCAAATACATGTAGAAATCGGGTCCATAGGTTTTAGCAATTCTCATTCGTTTGCTCCTTCTAGGTTCCACTTCATTTTCATGGTTTTCCTCAACATCACGTTGACCTTCCTTTTGCTCAACTTGCTTAGGAAGTGATTGGAACCTACTTTCGTCAAAGATGGCATCTCTAGATTCAATGATAGTGTTTTTAGAATAATAATCATTTTGTTCCACTACCATGAACCTATATGCTTTACTGTGTAAAGCATAACCAATGAAAATACATTCAATGCCTCTTTCACCCAATTTCTTCCTTTTTGGTTCCGGAACTCTTACAACGGCCCTACAACCCCAAACTTTAAAATAATTCAGATTAGGCTTCCTTTTCTTCCATAACTCATAAGGAGTAACGTTATTCCCTTTAGTTGGAACTCTATTTAATATGTAGCAAGCTGTTAATAAAGCTTCCCCCCAAAATCCTTTTCCTAGACCCGAGTTGGAGAGCATGGCATTAACCATTTCGACTAATGTCCGATTCTTTCTTTCCGCTACACCGTTCTGTTGTGGTGTATACGGTGCAGAGAGTTCATGCACTATGCCATTTTCTTCAAAAAATGGTGGCTCATAGTACTCTCCTCCCCTATCGGTTCTAAGTATTTTTATTTTGACATCACAAAAATTTTCTACTTCATTTTTATATGTGACAAAACTAGGCATGGCATCACTTTTATTATGCAATAAATAAACATAGCAATACCTAGAATAATTATCAATGAAGGTCACATAATATGAGTTTCCTCCTAATGAAGGAGAGGAGTGAAAATCTCCTAAATCACTATGTATTAAATCTAAAATCTTAGACTCTCTTTGTCCATTTGGAAAAGGAGCTCTAGTGATTTTAGTGAGCATACATGTCTTGCAAAATCCTTTATCTACATGCATACTAGGCAAAAGATTTAATTTAATCATGTCATCAATTTTTCTAGTATTAACATGTCCTAAACGATTATGCCAAAGAAAAGATTGTGACTCAATAATATAAGCAGAAATAATATTCTTATTATTAATATTAAGTTTAAACAATCCCTCACAAAGATATCCCTTTCCCACAAAAATCCCTCCCTTAGAGAGTACAAACTTATCAGCTTCAAAAACAAGTTTGAAACCAAACTTGTTAAGCATACAACCCGAAACTAAATTCTTCCTAATTTCGGGCACATAACAAACATTGGTAAGGGTGACAACTTTTCCGGATGTAAACTCGAGCTCGACATTTCCTTTGCCCACAATTTGTACAATTGACGAGTTTCCCATGTAAAGAAGGCTTCCATCCTTTACCGGTTCATAGGTTGTAAAAAACCTCTTGTCCTTGCACACATGCTTTGTCGCACCCGAGTCTATCCACCATGCGTCGTCATCTTCAAGGACATTTGCCTCACTGATTACCGCGACTAAATTATTTTCAGTCGCCTTTTTTTGTTTCTTCAAGGCACGGCAATCACGCTTATAGTGCCCTGGTTTGCCACAGTGAAAACACTTTCCTTTGTGTTTTTTCTTCTTGTCCTTGTCGTCGTCGTCATTTCCTTGAAGCTTCCTTTTCTTGTTCTCACGGGAGTTCTTCTTGGATGATTCTCCTTCTTCCACGGCCAAGATTTTAGAAACACCCTCGCTTTTAGACTTTTCTTCCTTGCGCAAGTCTTCCTCAATCCGAAGATGAGTACCCAACTCGTCAAGGTTGATGTCTTCCTTGCGATGCTTAAGGTTGTTCCTAAAATTCTTCCAAGAAGGAGGCAATTTATCAATGATAGACGTAACCACGATAAACTCATCCAAGGCTAACTTGTGTTGGGAATAACGATCAAGAATACTTTTAATCTCATTAAACTGTTCCATAACCGACCTACCATCAACCATTTTGTAATCAAAAAATTTGGAAACGATGAACCTTTTACTGGTGGCATCCTCGGTGATGTAGCGACGCTCCAATTGGTTCCAAAGTTCCTTAGCGGTCTTGACAGTATGATAGGCATCGAATAGCGTGTTGGACATGCCATTCAGAATATGTCCTCGACATATCTCATCGTCTTGATCCCACCTCAATCTTTCACGTGTCTTCGCAACACTTTCTTCCTCATTTTCACCGGGTTCCGGAGGTCTTGGATTCACGATCACATAGTACACTTTCACTGTTACTAGTAAAAAGTGCATCTTCCTTTGCCAACGAACGAAGTCCCCACCATCAAAACGCTCCAAGCGGTGGAAATCCGAGCCCATGTCTTTCAACGTCACGAACGCCATTGTTGCAGAATATAAACTTAAGATTGTTGGAGTATTATGAGATGGCTTTGTGACTGAAAGAGGATCGGCTTCGAGGCACGTTGTAAAACGCTCTCCTTAAGTTTATATTTGCCCCCACCTAAAATTGGTGTGCAGCGGGTTACAGGCAAATACCCTCCAAGATACAACGAAGCGCACTAGTGAATAGCGCTTGCACACACGATATTCACTCCACAGAAAAGTGTATGAAATACTGGATAACGGGTTTACAACTAGGCCTAGTTTTCGTCACGAAAACTTAAAGGCGTCTAATTGCGTCTCGCGACGATGCGCACGTGCGAAGTGCAAAGTGCGCCATCAAAGCGCCACATTGCGCCTCACAGCCCACTGCCACGCGCGCGCGCGTGCGTGCGTGCGATCGTTCCTCGTATGGTGCTTCGCACCATACTCGGTGCACATGCATACACCTTAGCACACCACATAAGTATTAAAGTAAGTGGAGTTCTTTATTATATACCCACTTACTTTTCCAATTCCCTTCTATGTGGGATTCCTCCCTCTTTGCCTCTTCATCTTCCTTTCATCATTTTGACAAAGAAAATGAACCACTTTGACACTATATTTTGAAAAAACACTAACAATCCCCACCATTTTACAAAATATAAAATAAAAACAAAACAAAAAATCAGATCTTATTATCCAGTGAAGTACATGCATAAATGAAGATGTCTTACGACTTGAATCTTCACTTAGTGATTACATAACAAGACTAATCTGAAAAAGTGTGGTAGATAAACTTTGAACCACCTATCCTTGTTGACTAGCCGGTCACATATCACACATGAAACTCCTATCCATACACAAATCCAGAAAACTGCTTATACAATAAATGGCCATGTAATTTGTATCTTGTTTTTCATGAGTGCTCTAGAGTTAAGCCCTTTAAACTCGACAGAAGCGGCCCCACTTCACACTCACTAGTCAGGTCTATCAAGAGTGTACCGTAACTAACACTCCAAAGAATGATCCTTTTATAGACCTATTAAGAGTATAATACTCACCCTAGTTCTTCATTACGGTTACCAAGCACATTACCTTGGGATGACTAAAATTTGTGCTTGCAATCACCATCATAATGTACTTTTGACTCGTTGAACTCAAGACTTGGTGTTAGCAAGCGTTAAGTCGAGATTTCCATCATTGCTGATCCTTGACATGGGCTTGAGTCCCATCCCTCGTGAGGTCCTAATAATCATTTCCCTTGGAAGCCCTTTAGTTAACGGATCCGCTAAATTTTCCAATGACCTCACATATTCCAATGTGATTACACCTTCGGTAATCAACTGCCTCACGTAGCTATGTCTAAGACCAATATGTCTAGACTTTCCATTATACACTTCGCTACATGCTCGTGATAGAGTTGATTGACTATCACACCTTATCGATATCGGAGCCATAGGCTTAGGCCATAAAGGAACCTCTAAAAGTAAATTCCTTAGCCATTCTGCCTCCTTGCCCCCTGCAGCTAAAGCAATAAACTCTGCTGCCATGGTAGAATCAGTAATGCAAGTCTGTTTCTTCGAACCCCAGGATATTGCTCCCCCACCAAATGTGAAAATCCATCCACTTGTGGAAGCATAATCCTCCCGATTCGTAATCCAACTGGCATCTGTGTATCCTTCCAAAACAGAAGGATACCCATTATAACATATGCCGAACTCCATGGTTCTTTTAAGGTACTTAAAGACCCTATATATTGCATTCCAATGCATATTACTAGGACAACTAGTATATCTACTAAGTTTTCCTACTGCATAAGCAATATCCGGTCTAGTACAAGTCATGGCATACATTAAACAGCCTATTGCACTCGCATATTCTAGTTGTCTCACAGCTCTACCATCATTAGGAGACAACTTAATACTCTCATCGAACGGAGTACTAACTGGTGTGCTATCCAAATGGTCAAACCTTTTTAACACCTTCTCAATATAATGAGATTGTGACAAGGTTATGCAACCATTATTCCTTATGATTTTAATTCCTAAAATCACGTCAGCAACACCCATGTCTTTCATTTCAAATTTATTGGATAAGAATTTCTTTGTCTTTACAACTTGTTCCAAGTCAGTACCAAAAATGAGCATATCATCTACGTATAAGCAAATGATAACTCCCTTACCGCCATCGAACTTACTGTACACACACTTATCCGATTCATGTATTTTAAAACCATTAGACATCACAATTTGATCAAACTTTTGATGCCACTGCTTAGGGGCTTGCTTAAGTCCATACAATGACTTAATCAACTTACAAACTTTATTTTCTTGCCCACGTACAACAAACCCTTCCGGTTGTTGCATGTATACCTCCTCATCTAATTCACCATTTAAGAATGCCGTTTTAACATCCATTTGATGAATAACTAGCTTATGGATGGAAGCTAGTGCAATAAGCACCCTAATAGTGGCTATCCTTGCAACTGGTGCATAAGTGTCAAAATAATCAACACCTTCCTTTTGGGAAAAACCCTTAGCCACTAACCTTGCCTTAAAATTTTCAATCGATCCATCAACCCTTAACTTTTTCTTGAAGATCCATTTACAACCAATGGGTTTAGAACCAGGTGGTAAATCCACCAATTTCCATGTTCCATTTTCCATGATTGAATCAATCTCTTCATTTATTGCTTCCTTCCAAAAAGAAGAATCTTGAGACCTCATGGCCTCTTCATAAGTCCTAGGGTCAGATTCCACATTTAAAACAATCGGTATGGAGTTTTGTATTGCCGTCCTAGTTCCTTCTACCAAATACATGTAGAAATCGGGTCCATAGGTTTTAGCAATTCTCATTCGTTTGCTCCTTCTAGGTTCCACTTCATTTTCATGGTTTTCCTCAACATCACGTTGACCTTCCTTTTGCTCAACTTGCTTAGGAAGTGATTGGAACCTACTTTCGTCAAAGATGGCATCTCTAGATTCAATGATAGTGTTTTTAGAATAATAATCATTTTGTTCCACTACCATGAACCTATATGCTTTACTGTGTAAAGCATAACCAATGAAAATACATTCAATGCCTCTTTCACCCAATTTCTTCCTTTTTGGTTCCGGAACTCTTACAACGGCCCTACAACCCCAAACTTTAAAATAATTCAGATTAGGCTTCCTTTTCTTCCATAACTCATAAGGAGTAACGTTATTCCCTTTAGTTGGAACTCTATTTAATATGTAGCAAGCTGTTAATAAAGCTTCCCCCCAAAATCCTTTTCCTAGACCCGAGTTGGAGAGCATGGCATTAACCATTTCGACTAATGTCCGATTCTTTCTTTCCGCTACACCGTTCTGTTGTGGTGTATACGGTGCAGAGAGTTCATGCACTATGCCATTTTCTTCAAAAAATGGTGGCTCATAGTACTCTCCTCCCCTATCGGTTCTAAGTATTTTTATTTTGACATCACAAAAATTTTCTACTTCATTTTTATATGTGACAAAACTAGGCATGGCATCACTTTTATTATGCAATAAATAAACATAGCAATACCTAGAATAATTATCAATGAAGGTCACATAATATGAGTTTCC
Source organism: Escallonia herrerae (assembly GCA_033070095.1). Lineage (NCBI taxonomy): Eukaryota > Viridiplantae > Streptophyta > Magnoliopsida > Escalloniales > Escalloniaceae > Escallonia > Escallonia herrerae. The sequence goes on along the minus strand of JAVXUP010003046.1, from coordinate 67,720 downwards.
TCCTAATGAAGGAGAGGAGTGAAAATCTCCTAAATCACTATGTATTAAATCTAAAATCTTAGACTCTCTTTGTCCATTTGGAAAAGGAGCTCTAGTGATTTTAGTGAGCATACATGTCTTGCAAAATCCTTTATCTACATGCATACTAGGCAAAAGATTTAATTTAATCATGTCATCAATTTTTCTAGTATTAACATGTCCTAAACGATTATGCCAAAGAAAAGATTGTGACTCAATAATATAAGCAGAAATAATATTCTTATTATTAATATTAAGTTTAAACAATCCCTCACAAAGATATCCCTTTCCCACAAAAATCCCTCCCTTAGAGAGTACAAACTTATCAGCTTCAAAAACAAGTTTGAAACCAAACTTGTTAAGCATACAACCCGAAACTAAATTCTTCCTAATTTCGGGCACATAACAAACATTGGTAAGGGTGACAACTTTTCCGGATGTAAACTCGAGCTCGACATTTCCTTTGCCCACAATTTGTACAATTGACGAGTTTCCCATGTAAAGAAGGCTTCCATCCTTTACCGGTTCATAGGTTGTAAAAAACCTCTTGTCCTTGCACACATGCTTTGTCGCACCCGAGTCTATCCACCATGCGTCGTCATCTTCAAGGACATTTGCCTCACTGATTACCGCGACTAAATTATTTTCAGTCGCCTTTTTTTGTTTCTTCAAGGCACGACAATCACGCTTATAGTGCCCTGGTTTGCCACAGTGAAAACACTTTCCTTTGTGTTTTTTCTTCTTGTCCTTGTCGTCGTCGTCATTTCCTTGAAGCTTCCTTTTCTTGTTCTCACGGGAGTTCTTCTTGGATGATTCTCCTTCTTCCACGGCCAAGATTTTAGAAACACCCTCGCTTTTAGACTTTTCTTCCTTGCGCAAGTCTTCCTCAATCCGAAGATGAGTACCCAACTCGTCAAGGTTGATGTCTTCCTTGCGATGCTTAAGGTTGTTCCTAAAATTCTTCCAAGAAGGAGGCAATTTATCAATGATAGAAGTAACCACGATAAACTCATCCAAGGCTAACTTGTGTTGGGAATAAGGATGAAGAATACTTTTAATCTCATTAAACTGTTCCATAACCGACCTACCATCAACCATTTTGTAATCAAAAAATTTGGAAACGATGAACCTTTTACTGGTGGCATCCTCGGTGATGTAGCGACGCTCCAATTGGTTCCAAAGTTCCTTAGCGGTCTTGACAGTATGATAGGCATCGAATAGCGTGTTGGACATGCCATTCAGAATATGTCCTCGACATATCTCATCGTCTTGATCCCACCTCAATCTTTCACGTGTCTTCGCAACACTTTCTTCCTCATTTTCACCGGGTTCCGGAGGTCTTGGATTCACGATCACATAGTACACTTTCACTGTTACTAGTAAAAAGTGCATCTTCCTTTGCCAACGAACGAAGTCCCCACCATCAAAACGCTCAAAGCGGTGGAAATCCGAGCCCATGTCTTTCAACGTCACGAACGCCATTGTTGCAGAATATAAACTTAAGATTGTTGGAGTATTATGAGATGGCTTTGTGACTGAAAGAGGATCGGCTTCGAGGCACGTTGTAAAACGCTCTCCTTAAGTTTATATTTGCCCCCACCTAAAATTGGTGTGCAGCGGGTTACAGGCAAATACCCTCCAAGATACAACGAAGCGCACTAGTGAATAGCGCTTGCACACACGATATTCACTCCACAGAAAAGTGTATGAAATACTGGATAACGGGTTTACAACTAAGAAATTCTGCAGAAATTTCTTATTGTAAAAGATCTGCAGAAAGGAGAAGAGAGTAGAGGCTTATCTATATGGTCAGAATTTCGGACCATTGTGCTCTATTTAAAGCACTAGTGGTTGCTAATCAAGGGTCATACCCTTTCATCATGCACCCAAGCAATCTGGACCGTCGGATTAGAAACCGTTAAGATTAACGGTCCAGATCTGGACTGGTAACTAACCAGCTCTCAACAGGTGGGTCTGGCCCGAACTGGAACCACCCAGCTGCCTAACAGGTGCAACCGTTCGGGCATAACCCGAACCAGTGCAAGTGTAACCACTCAGCTGCTAACGGTCGGATCCGACCCGATCCGTTGCACCGACGGCCTAGTTTTCGTCACGAAAACTTAAAGGCGTCTAATTGCGTCTCGCGACGATGCGCACTGTGCGCCATCAAAGCGCCACATTGCGCCTCACAGCCCACTGCCACGCGCGCGCGCGTGCGTGCATGCGATCGTTCCTCGTATGGTGCTTCGCACCATACTCGGTGCACATGCATACACCTTAGCACACCACATAAGTATTAAAGTAAGTGGAGTTCTTTATTATATACCCACTTACTTTTCCAATTCCCTTCTATGTGGGATTCCTCCCTCTTTGCCTCTTCATCTTCCTTTCATCATTTTGACAAAGAAAATGAACCACTTTGACACTATATTTTGAAAAAACACTAACAAGTTATAGACTGGTTATGCTTGAATCCAACGACCTTGAACCTCTTGATCCTTTGTCTCCATACAGAATAGGACCCGGATGGTGAATATCATACTTCATATCCACAACCTGCTCCATAGAGATTCGGATTGTCGCATTACTAGACTATTTGTTGGCTGAAATTGCGTTCTACAAAACGGAATTATGACATATAATTCCGGATATGAAGTATGGTCAATATCATACTTCATAACCGGCTTGTTACAGAAGCCTGCCCAAGAGTGGCTATAAAAACCCCACTCCTTGCTTGTGTATTGGCCCATTCTAAGTCGAGAGCATTTTGCAGAGTCGAAGCTTTCATTCTCTCTTTCTTTATGCTTCCTACTTCATTGAGAAATGACAATGGGGTGTTCTGTGTTGGGTTTCTCCCTTGCTCTGCTACGAGCTGTTTCAGCCCTATTGGGCCAATGACCATTTCGTTTACGAGGGCGAGCAGCTTAAGATGAAGCTAGAAAACTACTCCGGTACTACAGTTCGCATTTTAATCCTTGATTTCAAGTTGTTTCGTCTTGATACTCTGTTTTTCTACCATTCCGGTTGAAACAATGATCTTTAAGGGTATTCTGGGTTTCACTTGCTTGATTTTGTCTTTATGAGCTGCTCAATGCATTAACAGTTCTAACAACGAACTTTTCTTGTGGGTCTTCTCGGATTCTCTTGTTTGGGTCTTGATACTCTGTATTCTACTCTGCGTTTCGTTGATTTTTTGAATCCTCAGTCCGTAATCCTTCTTTCCCTATGTGCACAAATGTGACTTCATGTGCTGGGTTTTCGTTAAAAGGGAAGTACATGTTTGGGAAAGTCACTACCCAGATCAAGCTTGTAGAAGGAGACTCTGCTGGAACTATCACTGCTTATTACGCAAGTTCACATTTCGCTCTGTATCAAAAGGTCCTAACTATACCAATTACGTTGCTGAGAAAAATAGAAAACCCTAAATCAGCCAATTCCAAACCAAAACTTACAAATTTAGCGAAAGTCCATTTAGCAACCAAAGACGAAGGGCATGTGCGGAGAAAGGGAAGATTATGGCCAGAAAATACACACAGAGAGAGAGAGAGAGAGAGAGAAGAAGAAGAAGATAAACTGAGTGAGAAATGGAAGATGTGGGCAGGGGAAATGACAAATTTGGCCATGAAAAATGGCATGTGCCCCGCACATGCGGACTTAACACCCGAATTTTAACGGTCATCCACTTTTGGAGCGTTTTACAATTGTTTTATCAATTTCTAGGGATACTATTGCAAAAATTATAAACACGGGGTGCAAAGTGCAAAAACGTGTAAGTCTCAGGAGACAGTTTTGTCATTAACCTTATAATTTATTGTTACAAAATTTACAGGTATTATTGACATAATATTACTAAACTTTATAAGAGTGAAAAACTAATTATGCACCTTCTAAAACTCTACGTGTTCAATATACTTATATATAATGTCTTAATTTTCAATACTAACATCTCAAAAATACTTTAAAAACCTCTAATTATTATAAGAGTAGAAAATCGATTCTGCACTTTTTAAAACTCTGCTTATTCAATATACTAACATATAAGGTCTTAATTTTCACTACTAACGCCCCTAAAGTACTTTAAAAACTTCTACTTATTAAAGTCATACATTCATCATGACTCTTACTATAATTATTATTAAAAAAATCGCAGGTATTATTGGTATAATTTCACTAAACTTTATAAAAGTAGAATATCAATTCTGCACTTTCTAAAACTCTACCTATTCATTATACTAACATCTAAGGTCTTAATTATCACCTACTAACACCTCAAAAGTACTTTTAAAACCTATACTTACTAAAGTCACACGTGCATCAAGACTCTTTACTCTAGTATATTATTGAAATATTTGCATGTATTATTGGCATAACTTTAATAAACTTTATAAGAATAGAAAACCAATTATGTACTTTCTAAAACTCTACTTATTCAATATACCAACATATAAGTTCTTAACTTTCACTACTAACACATCAAAAATATTTTTAAAATAAAATAAAATTGCACAAACGTAAAATGCAAAAAATCATGTATGAAATCAAAGATAAATAATTCACAAATCAAGATCTTTTGAATATAATTTACAAAGTGATATGACTTAATTTTTAAACTATTTCACATTTTTTTTTATATTTTGAGTGTTTCTTTTGTTATCTTGAAGTTTTCTTTTAAGGTGTTAATAGTCAAAACTAAGTCCTAATATATTAATACATTGATTGTAGAGTTTTAGAAGGTGTAGAATCAATTTTCTACTTATATAAGGTAAACTAAAATTATGGCAACAACAACTACGAATTTCTAATAATAAATCAAAGTAAAAAATCACAATGCATGTGAAAGTTTGATAAATATGGATAAAAAAAAGGACTCGAAAACAAACATGATGATGTGTCGCAAAATTGACCTCAAATTCTAAATTGGAAATCATATACACCAAATCATGTATGAAATCAAAGATAAATAATTTGCAAATTAAGATCTTTCAAAATTTGTTTACAAAGTGATATGACTTAAATTAAAATATTTTACATTTTTTTTCTTCAGATTTTTCAGTCTTTATCTTAAAGTATTTTTGAGGTGTTAGTAGTTAAAATTAAGTCATAATATGTTGATACATTGATTAGTAGAGTTTTCGAAAGTATAGAATTGGTATTTTATTCATAAATGGTAAACTAAAATTATGGCAACAATAGTTATGAATTTTTTGTTTGTAATAAATCATAGTAAATAATCATGATGAATGCATAATTTTGAAAATTATGAAAAAGGGGGAAAAGGACTCAAAAACAAATATGATGATGTGTCACAAAATTAATCTCAAAATAATAAAATAAAATTTTCAAAGTATATGAAAAAAACACAGACTTTACTAGCTCTTAACTTTTTACTACAATTTATCTTAAACAAACTTTATGATTACTAGCACTTAAACAAACTTTAAATATGAAAAATATTAGTAATCGTTCAAATAAATGTTGTAGCTCATAATTCAGGATGTAAAATTGCTTTATACTCTTAATGAACCAAATGAAATTATTAGAGCACATTTGCATTACTATAATCACCCGAATATATTATAAAATTAGAACTTAATCTATAATCTAAAAAGCAAAAAAAAAATAATAATAAAGTAAGTGAAATAATTTTTTTTCTTAACCCTAAGTCATTGCAACCCCTTTTATCACAGTCTATACAATAAACTAGACGTGAACAAATTTTATTCATTTGACATATCTTTTACTTAGTCACATACTAGTATAATAATTACTTAAAAAGAACCGTAAGATCATTCTTTTAGTATATTTTTTAACTATGGTTTGTAATCGTATTATTTTTCACAAATATAATAAATGTGAAATTAGTTAGATATTTATTATTTTGGAACATTTTTTTTCATTTTTATGAGTTCCTTTTGATTATGATGATACTTATATGTGAAATGCACGAACCTGGCGTATTTTGAATTTGATGATTCGCTTCACGCAGATACAAATAAAGTTCAGTTCAAAACCATCGATATACGCCTAAATACCCAACTTTAGCCCTACTACTAAAATGTACTGACACTCAAGCCTACGGATACATAAGGCGTTAAATAAAACCGACCTGGGCCTTGCATGGGTTACTGGACTAGTTATTATTATTATTATATATAAAAAGTTGAAACATTCGCTTAAAATTACAATGCGTATAATTTTTAGAATTCTTATTTTTGCGACAAGTAGGATTTTTTAAGCTTTCAATTTATTGACAAGTAGGATTTTAGAACTCTCATATTTATGACACGAAACGTTGGATACAAGAGCGTTCTCCTTTGTGCCAAGTAAGCTCAAGTTTATCTGAGAAGTCCCCCAACTCATGTGGACTTTGTAATTAATAATTAATATTAAAATAAAAGAATAAGGTTACAGTTCTAATAAAACTTAAAACTCCTAAGGTTACCTTCTAAGAAAATGATTTCTTGAACTGTTCTACTTGTGACACGTAGGATCTTCAAGCTTTTTTCTTGTGACATGTCATCTCCAACTTCCTTAACTTGTGAGAGTTCCATTTAGTGTATATCTTATTTTGGGTGCTTTATGTTCTTTTCATGTGTAAAACACTTCGTGTTTAACAAGGAACATTCCTAGAGGAAAAAGAAAGAAAAAAAAAAAGGGGCAAAGAAGCAGGCTGGGATAGAAAAAGTTACACAATGTATCAAAAATTGAATAATATTAACAAAAGTCAGTAATTTGTCTATGAATGTGTTGGTGTTACTCAATGCTCGGTATATTATGGGCATTCTATGTACGTGGATAATATAGGGATTTCAGGAGCATTGATGAGCAAACACGTGCAAATTATCTTGAGATGCTATTTGTTTTGTGGTTGATTGAGCAAACATGTATTAGCTTGTATATATGTTCACCTCTCTTGCACGTAGACTACATTTTGTATTAGCTTGTATATATGTTAGCCAAACCCCTCTCCCTCCCCTTACAAAGCCCTAGCTACAAAAGCCCTATCTGGGTATTATCTAGACTTGGGAATATGGCATGTACCACTTCATCATATACAGGTTAATGCCTTATGAGTACTTTCTCCACTACAAACTCGTTAGCTTGATTTCATCAATTGAGTCTTATGGTCTTTCCTTTAAGTAACTCTACTTTTGAACTAAATCATTCCATTTTTGCTCGCAAGATGTTCTACTGACATAATATGCCATATTAGTAGTAATTACCACCATTTACCATCGGACTAGGGAAACAAACTAGATTTTTAGCAGTAGCATTTGATAAACAAGAAGCATGCTTGTGGCGATATATATATATATATATATATATATATGTACAATAGGTAATAATATTTTCTTAAGCACTTTCAGGAACAAATTTGAGAGACATAGTCACAGTTATAAATCCACTTCTACTATTTACTGTGTGACATAAAAATTTTCATGCATCCTTTTGTCTTTTTACCACTTTTTTTTTTAATCGTAATATCTTAAACTTAAGCTTGAGAATAGGGAGAGAGAGAGAGAGAGAGAGAGAGAGAGAGAGAGAAATAATATGTGACTAAGACAGCATTTTTTACATATTTGAAAACCTTACAAAAAACCTCCTTGCTACATTTAAGATTCTCAATATATATAGAGGCACTTTTACCTGTTTTCAAATTCAAAGACGTAGTCAGTTATTTGTCCAACTCTAAAACTTAGTAATCACATTTTGACAATGAAACCTTTTCCTTTATGATCTTGCGACATTTTTTGTAGCATCTTAAATTTTATGGGAATTGAACTTTGTATATGTAACATTGAATGCTGATTATGCTTTAGAACAAGCCAAGCTTAAGATAACTTTTTGGGTAAGACACCATCTATCATCGACACACTTAAGAGTTTTGCCATTAAATATAGAGTATACTAAAGGACTGTTAAATAGTCTCCGGAGGCTTGACATTGGAGAGCCATAACAAATGTGGTAAGGTTATGTGAGTTACTTTGAATTTTGACTTTTATTAGGTATAGAGTGTTTTAATTCATGATGAAGCTTTTTAATTGTAGCATACAATTATGGGATGATAGAACAATTTTGATGAAATTGTTTTCTGATCAACCACTTTCTATCTTAGAACTTAGAAGTATATTGACGTTTTACATATTTTTAACGCCTAACTAGCATCTTGGAGACTATATTTTAGCTCATAAGCTTTCTTATTCGGTAGACAAATATTCTTTTATAAGTGTCAGACTCATGATGTTAGTTGTTTCATTAAAAAAAAATTTCTCCTCCATTTCATAGAACAAGAAAATACCAAACATTTGCAACCTATTGTACTTTAAACCCGAAATAATTATTTCTTGATAACCTTACTATCACGAAAATGCAAACTACGAAAGAAATTTTTTTACCTCAACAACGAATGCAAACATGTGGCGCTGGTAGAATGAGTTGTCCATGGCTGGGGTTATGGTAACAATGCTGGCAAGATGGTGGAGCTAGATGTGGTAGTGATAGGTGGGGTGAATGTGACAGGAAAAGTATAGCTATAGTGCATGCGAATAATGCTTATTGTAGAGGTAATAGTGGTGGTGATGGTTGACAGTGAGGTAGTGTTCTCAATAAACATTTTAACAGCCGGTGATGGCACCGGTGGGTGCACGGGTGGCAGTGGTGACACTAACATGGTGGTGGTCATGGTGATTACAGAGATGGTAGCAACAATAATTGCCGACAATTGAAAAGAATCTACTCAGTGTCACTGGGTGGTTATGTTAACGGAAATCGTAGCACTTAGGCATTGGGTGGTATTGAGTTGGGTCAATTGAAAAGAATCTACTCATTATCACTGGCTCATATCTTTCAGTTCAGAATATTTGAAGTTTTACTAAGTTGTCATGCTAGATCTACAACGGTGTTCTTTGAATATTTTACACGAAGGTTCTTTCTGCAGTTGGTGATTGGTTAGAGCATCTATATTATTCTTTTACCAATTTCAAGTTTTTGACAATAAAAGATTGCATGTTCTCCCAAACCAATGAAGTTTAGAAAATGAGACCGAGAAACGACAACATTCTAGGTTTAATAATTGACAACTCCTAGATGGTCTCGTAAAATTCTAACCTAGGTCTAAGAATTCCTAAATTTGTCTAGAATGACTGAACTCACAATCCTATTTTTAGACCTATTTTGCATTATTAGAAAGTTCTTTCTACGTGTTCTGGAGTACCATGATCAGAACAAGTTTCGAATGGTACTTTTACTGAACTCTTTAGTATTGGAAAATTCTTACGATAACTAAGGTGCTTCTTTTACTTGGTGGCAATTGTAACACTACAAGAAAACAGGGTTTTTGCGACGGGAAAATCCGTCGCTAAAATAATTAGCGACGGATTCACCGTCGCTAAAAATCCCTCGTATAAAAGCCCGTCACTAATAGTTTAGCGACAGAATGTTTTAAATCCGTCGCTAAATATCTCATTTTTCCGACGGATTTATTTTTAATTAGCGACGGATATTCCGTCGCGAATTATATTGTTTAGTGACGGATTTATATTTTCGAGACAGAATATTCCGTCGGTAAAAAATATAATTCGCGACGGAATATTCCGTCTCTAAATAATTATTCCGTCGCCAAAAGTCAATTTTTTTTTTGAATTTTTTTTTAATTTTCAATTACCTAGACCTGTAATCCAATTTTCAAATCTCAACAACAACGCGCAATAATCAATACAGAAAGAAATATATATAATCAATTATAAAAAATATTTATAATAAAAAAAGTTCATATATGTACAAGCCGGGAACCGGATATAGCCGGTTAGGAGAGGGGAGAAGAGTACAAGCCAGGCACGGGGGGGGGAGCTAGGAACAGGCACGGGAAGGGGCTCATCAGGGGTTCCCGAGTCCCGGATCTGGATCCTGCTGATCCGGGGCCGGGGCGGCCTGTCCAACAGTGCCCTGCTCCCTGATCATCCGGCACACCACTGTAGCAATGCGCTGGATCTCCTCGTCGTCCAACTGAGGCCGAGGAGCCGGTGTCTGTGGAGGGGCAGCAGGGGGTGAGGACGCTCCTATCACGGCACGAGCAGTCGTGCTAGGCAGGCCGCGTATGCGGCCTTTCGGCCGATTCACGACCTTCGGCGTATCCAGCCATCGCTTCAACCCCCCAGTACTCGCAGCTGTACTAGTGGACGCTGATGGTTGTCCGGACTGCTGCTCGGACCCCCTTAGCTGTTCATACGAGGCCTGCAAAAATAGTGGTTTAACGATATGTTAGGGCATTAATTAACGAAACAGACATTGAGGATAGAAAGAAAAAACATTAACTTAAATAAATTGACTCACATCGATCCGCCGGGCAATATCTGAAATATAGTCGCCCGCCCGGTGCGCTCGTCCTTGTCCTTCTTCCGCACTTGCGTCTGATTATACGTCAGAGCTACGACCTCATCGTCCTCCAGATCTGGGTGCTCGACCGCGTTCTTGTGTCGGACGATGTCGTGTGGCACCGACCCCCCCGTGTGCGTCGGATCTTTGTTATGTCTGTTCTCAGTCCCGCTCTTACTCTTGGCGTCCCAACCTGGATTCGCAGCCCATCGATCTATCATCTCCCCCCATACACGGTGAGATATCCAATGTGGGGCATTCAATTTAGGGTTCGGTTGATTTGGGGCATTCAATTTAGGGTTCAATTAGGGGGGGTTTCAATTATTTCAATTATTTCAATTTAGGGTTCGGTTGGATCAGGGCATTCAATTAGTTTAATTTAGGGTTCGGTTGGATCAGGGCATTCAATTTAGGATTTAATTATGGTTCAATCACTTCAATTTAGGGTTCAATTAGGGGGTTCTATTAGTTCAATTTAGGGTTCGGTTGATTTGGGGCATTCAATTTAGGGTTCAATTAGTTCAATTTAGGTATATGGGTATGTTTGCACCCGCTGAGTTAATTATGCTATGTTTAGTATAGTATGAATTAGTTGGTGATGATGGAAGATCAGATTATGTTTTCTGGTCCTAACTGAGCATCTTCGTCCAAGATTCAAGGTTTAGGGTTTAGGTATATGGGTATGTTTGCATAGTTTACGTATTATTCCACCACAACACTAACACCAATAAAAAAACTCACCCATAAATAGGGCCAGCACATATGTATTTTTATTGAGAAGATTATTATGATCTCAGCAAAAGGTAAGAGTTATCAAATTGCATAGCAATTATAATGGTAGGATTAAGGTGAATCGGAACATACCTTTGTCGCCGATTGCTACGCCGGGGGTGAAGACCGAAGAAGATTGGGATTTGGGAGAATGTGGCCTGTTAGCGCCGGTGGACTGGTGGAGTGACTGGAGGACGAAGGTCTTCAGAACTCAGACCGGTGCTGCCGGTGCAGAGGTCGCCGTGAGGGCGTCCGTCGGTTTGTGCTTCGTCGGAGTGAGGAACGGCGGCAGTGTTGGTGGTGCGGTGACAGTGGAGGCTTGGTGGCGCGGCAGGGGGAGGATGAGGTGTTGCCGGCGGTGGGGCACAATGGAGATGAGAACGGCAGTGAGAACAGGGCAGTGGAGGTGGGGCACCGTGGGATCGCCGGCGGTGATAACTCAAAATTTTTGAAGAGAGAAATGGGGAGGGAGAGAACCAGATCGGGGGGATTTATTAAACACTTTTAGCGACGGAATGAATCCGTCGCTAAAAATCCGTCGATGAAGGTCGCACTTTTACCAACGGACGTTTTAGCGACGGAGTTATGCCATCGCTAAAAGTGTTTTATTAAACCCTTGGAAATAAAAAAATTCTAAAAAAGTTTTAGCGACGGAACTTTCGTCGCTAAAAGACCGCCGGCAAAATTCTGTCGCTAAAAACTTTTTGCGACGTCTGATTCCGACGCTAATAGTATTTAACGACGGACGTTTTACCGACGATACTTTCCGTCGGTGAAAGATAATTTAGCGACGGAATAACTTCCGTCGCTGAAAATCCGTCGCAAAAGGCCTTTTTTCTAGTAGTGTAAGCGATAACGGCCGTATAATGGAAGAGAGCAGATTATTAATGTTCCAAAACTTGAGCAGAAAGATTGTCAATTTTTTGAAAAGTTACATCCATATGATAAGTAATAGATTAATTTCTTTGATAAATATAATACTATAAGTGGCGTTGTTTATTGTCTTGGAACTCAATCTCTTTCTTTATATAAAAAAAAATACGCTCCCCTTTGCTAAATCATATGATTCAGAGTAAAACCGAACAGCGTCTGGACGGGTCTATTAGTTAGTATCGTAATTAAGTGTGCAGGTTGGTTAAACATGATGAAATAATTTGAGCAAAGAGAATAGTCAACAAGTAACAGGTAATAACTACTCAAAGTGATGTCTACTTTTATACGTGGACAAGCGATAAAACCTACGCTTTGCTTCAATAACCAATTACCTCAGCAACGCCGGTGAATAACAGCGTTATGTAGAAATACACCAAATTAGTAACTAAGATGGGGAAACCTGAAAGCATACCTACTGACAACGTAGGCAGGCAGTTCAAGGAAGGAGAGTACATAGCACAGAGCACAGAGGTGGAAGGAACATCCAGAAAGAAGTCATCCCGAGGGATTTCCACCAATTTTTTTGGCTAATTAAGATGGTTGCTGAAATGCACGCAAGTGCTGCCAAAAGCAAGTGTGATAAGTCTTGGTCGAACAGTGGTGCATAGATATCTGTAAATAATTGAAGACGAAACTTAACAAGAGCAACAGAAGTTTCTGAACAATGCTGTTAGTTGATTTAATTGGGAATGACAGACTAGTCAGAGGCAATCAGGCCTTGCCAGGTCAGTGTTTGGTTTTGAGCTTGCTCGATCGGTTTAGTGAACCGCTGACTTCTTCCTGGGGTTATGATGTTACATATGTTGCTAATTCGTTGAATAAAGTGTGTAGTAACTGATTCACAAAACATAACATTGTGATCAGTATAACATGCAAGAGTTAAGCTGCCTGTGCTGCTACTTGGGGTTCTTCTCCAACAAAAGATCACATCTTGGCAAGAGGCGCATGCACTATTAGCCTGTCTTATATTGGTGTTGGCCTTAGCCATTTACCGTGTATAAGATACCGACTCTAGCAATCACGTCGTCTACGTGTTAGTACACCGTCATTTATGCCGAGGTGGAGGTGTACGCATACATTTTACAGTAATGACATCGCAAAGTTTACGGTGAATCATTTACACATAAATACAAGTTACTACGGAGTGCGAGTTGTATCTTACTTTTTACTTTCTTCGAAAAACTGACATGCATAAACAAAAATTTTCAGGTATATTAACTGGTGCGCTTTCAGGCTATAACGCCGAAGGACTTGTTGAAAGTTCAATAGCTAACATCTAATTATAAAAACAATTAAAGGCAGATCGCTGCAAGAGCACATTACACATTAAGGCAGATGGAATATAACACTACTAGTGTCAAGGCATGGTAGCAACTGGAAAACGAAAATCAGGGCAAAAGCACAGTTTACACGATTCTACCTCTGCATTATATTTTCTCAAAGAGAAATTAAGAGGTACTCATGGTCTTCAATGAAAATTTGAACACTACACAATTTACCGATCGAACAATAGAGTTTTATGTATCTTCCTTCCTGGATAGTCCTTAAAGCTATGTTGCGATTAGAGGCATCCTCCCAGCTCTGATGAGGGCTTAGAAGACCAGATTGGAGTGGTACTATTCGCGAAAATGAGTCAAATAAAACACGAAAAGGACAAGGAAACTAGATGTTTTAAAAGCAGCAAACCCGCTTCGTGCCTAATGTAGTAGCCCTCTATATGACCAACCACTCACCTGATGGAATTTAGCTGCAGCAGATCAAAGCAAAGATAGTCTAATATTTAGATTAAACAAATTAAAGCCTTGATTAATTTACTCCTATCATCGCTATATGCACGTGAGGCTCAAATGAAATCTTACATAAATTGTGGTTAACTGTTGCAGGTAACCAATGCCATCCTACATCAGTTTAAATTAAAAATCTAACAATGATTATCGTCAGTAAAGTTAATTGAATAGCATTGCCGATAGTTCGTCCAAATCTGTGCAAGGACTGTGTAACCAGTAGGCAAGGAAGCATGTCGAAAGTGCATGAATGTAACCTCCTGCAGAAGTTGTTAAGTAACTCTAGAATCACACGTCGAGTAATCAACAACTTCGTTAAAAACCAACAAGGAATTAGATTGGACATCCAACATATACAATAAGAAAACAACTAATACCATGTTTTATAAGGCTTCTGACCATATCCCTTATTTTGTGATGGTTAGGTTCTAAGAGGCCCAATTTCAACCACGTTAGCCTTAGACATCATTTATTTACTTCTACCGGTCATTTACAAGTTTCTATTTTGAGCCTCAATTTTTATATAGGCTATTGTTTTCCTAGAGTCATTGCGTGTCTCTTTTGTCTAAATTATGTTAAAACTCTTTGCAAGAGTCGTGCAATTTTTCGACAAGACACTGTGTAATGACCCGGTCCACGGCCCCACCATAGGGCAATGCCTCTCTCAAAAGGGCTAGTCAAGTAGGTACTTATGAGTTCCTTTGCAAGGTCTTATAAGGGTCATCTCATACTACTCCACATCCGATGTGGGATATTACAATCTCCCCTCCTTATACCTTAACGTCCTCGCTGCTCAATCACACATAACCCAGAATCTTCCTCTCTAGCCAATGTGGGATATACCGGGCTCACCCTTCGTTGTCACAACCATCCTCTTGATGTGGGATATACCTGGGCTTGCCTTCGTTTTCCCAACCATCGGCAACCCGACTGGATAGCCCAACCCGAGTTTTCGAGAGTCGGCTCTGATACCATCTGTAACGACCCGGTCCATGACCCCACCACAGGGCAATGCCTCCCTCAAAAGGGCTAGCCAAGTAGGTACTTATGAGTTCCTTGGTAAGGTCTTATAAGGGTCATCTCATACTACTCTACATCCGATGTGGGATATTACACACTGAGCTTTAAACCTTTCAGGTAAAATGCCACCTTCTTTAGTTAGACCATTTATGATGTTTTAGTTAAAAATCATTTATTTTGATAGTACAAAAAAGTAACAATTAATAACTTTTTAGAGTCTACGGCCTCAAATTGATACTTACTAACCAATTCATCTCATAAAGCTTTAGCAAGTGCAAAGTGATCATAAATGTCATATAGATCATTAGATAAAGTATTACGAATGCTACTAAGACAAAATTTGTTAGATTTTTTTCGCACATTTTTTGTACTTGAGCACAATTTTCGTTATTGTAGTCCGACACAAGTTTAGTTAGAACAAACAAGATTTTAGAAAAATCCAAACCATTCAAAATCACGTCTTTCCATCTTTTAAAACTATTTCTGTCAAAACGTTCTATTCGACTTGAGTCTGGAATAACACTTGTTTGTGCGAGAAGTTGCAATTTCATTTTAATCAACTTTTTGATATAAACTCTTTTATAAATATTGTTGGAATGAAATTACGCTTTCTTATACCGGACAACAAACATAATCCATATGAATTTAATAATCACACGGTACAAATGAATCATCAAACTATAAAAAAATCAAGCCGACACTTTATCCTGAAATGTTAATACAAGTGGTGGCTCAATGCGATGGATTTTTACGGAACGCAACCCTCCCGGGATTAGTCTATAGTACTATTTTCCTTTGCACGCACTTGCAACAGATACTCATGAACAACCCTCCAAACTTTCTTGTTTCACAACTCATATAATATCGAAATATATAAATACTAAAATATCAAGGTGTATAAAAGAATTTTGGTGTAACACTAAAAGGAAGTGTCTGCTTAGAGTGTGCGAAGTAAGGTGTGTTTGCGTAATGAGGACAGAACTTGGAGTGGAAGAAATTTTCCTTGGGCCAAAGTAAAAGGAAGAAGGGGGCAGCCAAAGTGGCTTTCCCCACCGGCCAGAGCAGAGAGCAGAGAGCAGAGAGCAGAGAGCAGTGCTCTTTTAAGGAAACAAAGAAGGGGAGGTGGGCACCAGCCCCATGTGTTTTGACTTTTGGGACCCACATAAATAAAATACAACAACTACTGGTACTCTCATGAGGTGTTTGTTTTAACTTATTATGGTCATCTTCGCACTCATTGCTGCCCTAAAGGGGAGTAAAAGTGAAATTCACAGGACAGGGCAAAGAAGGACATGATATCACTATCAGTACGGATACTTGACAGAAGATAAAAGGGTAGACTTAACCAAGAAGAATGGAATTGACACTTTGGAACATGAGAAGGGACTCTCATTGACTTGACTCATGTTCTCCCTCCTCCTCTCTCTCTCTCTCTCTCTCTGCCATTTAAATGTTATGGTTTTCAGCTGTCTTTACTTTGCGTGAATGTGTTATTCGAGTTTCAGAAGGTGATCAAGTAGAGAGAAAAAGCTTGAAGTTTCAGAGATGGAGCAAGGTGGTGGTTCGCGTAACCACAAGTCGTCATCTTTGACAGACATGGTTTTCTCTTGGACCCTTGAAGACATCTCCAATGAGGATCTCTACAAGAATCAGGTTTGCATGGCTACTTCGTATATTCTTTTAATTCGTATATTCACTGGATATATATAATGCTGGGTAAATGATTCCAATCAAAATCAACTTTACGCCCGCAACAAGAATTGGTATTATCACATCAAATAATAACATCGGAGGACTGGAAATTCCATTTTCGCTTCGATCATAAGGCTGATTTTGTACTTGGTATTTGCTTTTCTCGTGCACTTTGCTTGAAAAAGAGATTGATCATTTTTTTTTCTTCTAAATCTCGATCAATGGCAATCAAGAGTTTCCTTTATTTTCATGTATTCTGCCATGGACTGTTACTTTTTATGCCCACAAACCATCCCCAATCGGGCCAGGAGATGAGAGACACAGATGCTCATTTGTTGAAATGAATGAAAATGAGAGGAGTTTCGAGTGCTTTAAGCAAAGGTACTGGTATCTATATCTTATAATAATAATAATAATAATAATAATAATATTTAATAAGCAAAGCGAGAAACGCAATAAAACTCAACCATAATTTCACTGTGCCACACATCTTTGCTCGGTGCTTTTTAGGTAAAGTAGGATTTATAAAAACTATTGGACATAAAAAGTGTCTTTCTATGTGTAGTAGGATTTATAAAAAAATTATGGTACATAAAAAGTGTTGCAAAAAGTCTCCAATAGTATCTTGGATGGGTTTCTTAGTTCTTATTTAATTAATTTCTGTATTAGTAAATCTTATATAATGTGAAAACTAATCTTAAAACACTACTGAACCAATCTAGATACCAATTAAGACTAGTACATCCTGAAAGGCATTCTCTTAATATTAAAATCGAAATTCATCGATCCAAACGTAATAATCGTGTAACAATTTAGTGTAGTATACATATCTAAGATAATCAATGCAAATAGTTATCTATCGTTTACAATCCCTTTGGTAAACCCAATAAAAAGTGTGCTATATATATATATATATATATATATATATATATTAATGGGGTCTCGCGAAAAAGAAATTGGTTCTATAATAATAATAAAGCATATTAATAAATCTAATGCTTCAAAAGAGTAAAAATCCATATACTTAACATAAATGGCATGTCAGATTTAGATCATAAACATAACAATCGTGCAACAGTTTACTGTAGTATATATATTTAACATAATCAATGCAAGTAGTCATCTATTTTTTTACAATCCATTTGGTAAACAAAAATATATGCAATATATATTAATGAGGTCTCGCGCCAAAAAAAATTGGTTCTATAGTAGTAATAATAATAAAGCATATTATTAAATCTAATGCCTGAAAAGAATAAAAATCCATATACTTAACATGTTAATGTCTCTAAAGATCTCCAAATATAATTTTGAATGGGGTCCTTACTTGTAAATTGACTTAATTTTCCAGAAGTAATGAGGATTATATTAGTAAGCCCTTTTAAATAATAAAAAACGTTCCTGAACCAATGTACTACATTATTAGGTCTAATTTTGATTGTGTATCCTCCAAAGCACTCTCTAATATGAAGATAAAAATACATAATTAAGAAAAATAAAAATAACATATGAGATTTAGATGAAAAAAACGATGTTAATAAATTTTATTAGTTTTATAAGTTATAGTATTCGTTGTAAAAAGATATTTGCATATGTATAGATCTAATAAATGCAATGTAGGCCGGCATTTTCTTTTTTTAGACATGGCCTCATGACCAGCAATTTGACATTATTCCTTGTACAAGATTTTAGGGGAAAAAAAATTTCACGTATGAGATTTAGAAAAAAATAAATAAAATATTACGAGTAATGTAGTTATGTAGTTCTGTGAAACCAATATAAATGAAAAGAGTTCAACAATTATTCTTTTATACGGCCCTAACGACCAACAAAAAAATTGTAATTTATTTTTAGTTGATAACTTTTATATAAATAATGAGAATAGTTATTAAATCTTGGAATTAATTATAAGTGCCGTACCTTAATTTTAACTACAAATCAATTATAACTATGAGCAATATTGTTGGGTGAATCACTGAGCAATGGATCATTGTGTGGACTAATAAACTTAGTAATTAAAAAGAATTTAGAGCTATATACTTGACATATTAGTATGTCGAAAAGTCTCCAGATCCTTTTTCTTATGGGTTCCTTACTTTTAAAATTTTGGCTTACTTTTGCAGAAGTAACGAGGGCTGTATTAGTAAGTCTTATGTAATTTAAAAGCTAATTTCAAATAATCTAAAACTCTATCAGCCAATATACTACCACTAGAACTTAATTTTTTACTTATCTGTCCCAAAATAACTCTATGATATGTTGACAAAATTACATATTTCTGAATTGAATTTATTGATTTTATTAATTTTATAAGTTTTGAATTCTAAAAAATTTGTTGCATAATTTAGATATAATAAACAAGTTGTAGGCCGGCCTTTTTTAGGAATGACCTCAAGACCTTCAATTGCTACGTCTCTCATATAAGATCTAGAAAAGACATCGTTTCTGAAATTTTGAGAAAAAGAATGATACAAGCAATGTATCTGTGTAATTATAAAAAAACAAATTATCAATGAATGTAGTCCAACTATTAATTTCTTATAGGGCCTTAATGACTAAGAGAAAAACTCTAATTTATTTTTCTATATTGTCACATAAATAATAAGAATAATTAAAAATCTTAGACTAATTACGAGTATAAGATCTTTGTTTTGACTATAAATCGATTATAACTATGAGCAATAAGTGTTGTGTGAATAATAATGACCAACACCCCCCTCCCCTCCGCCCGGCCCAGCGATAAGTTAGTCTAATGTACAAGGATACTTGTTAAATTTTACAAGCTCATCTATAAAATATATAATAAGCAAGCGAAAAACAAAATGAAATTCAGCGATAGATTCTTCGCGCGGCACATCCTCAGATTATGTTTTCAACGTAAAATTATATGTTCCATAAAAACTAAAATATCAAACATAAAAATGTCACTACTAGTATCGAATATTATCTTAGATGGATTCTTATCTCTGAATTTGTAAACCTCTATAACTAGAAAACTTATTCTCAACTTTCCAAAGCTCTACCCACCACATACACTAACGTATTTAGACTTAAATTTGACTATTATATCCCTAAAAAGCATTCTCTAACTCCATAGATCCAAACAACACAAACTACATATGAGATTAAGAACGATAAAGATGATGTAACAATTAATCCATATTTGTTTAATTTGAATATATGTCAACCGTGATCATTGTAAAGAATTATCAATATAATAATTAGCTTTTAGTCATTTTCTTAAAATTAAAAAAATTGACCATATTTCTAGGTGGGACAACATGACTAAAAAATGACCATATAACTATAACTGACTAATATTGCGATAATGATAAAGCTTATTCGTAAATTTGATTGTTGAAAAGCATTTAAAGCTATACGCTAAGCATGTTGGTGTGTTTAAAGGTATAAGCAAAAACTATTTTGAATTTTATCCATATTCTTAATATTAACGCAAATATATTTTGAATGTTATCTCTATTTCTAAGTTTACTTAATTTTATAGAAACTAAATGAGAGCTATATTAGGAAGCCCTATAAAATCTAAAAACTAATTCTAAATTCTAGCTAAGCAATATATTAATCTATTATGACTTGATTGTAACTATTTTGTCCTCAAAACTAACTCTCTCATATAAAGATAAAATTTCATATATCTAAAGACTAAAAATTATATATGAGAAAATAATTATTCTAATACACACACACAACATTATCATTGAATAAAATTATTTATATAATGTACATAATCAGCTTATAGGACAAGTTTTTTGCTTTGATAAGATCTCACAACCAACAAAGTTGCTGTATCACATGTATAAGATTTTGAAAAGAAACCACGTGCGATATTAGTAGAAAATGGTACAATTAAATCAAATAATTCTTATTTACTATATGTGATAAAATTTAAAACCTTCAAAATTAAAAAAAAATGTATCTATCTAATTCTACAGAACTAACGTGAATCAGTTTTTTTGTTTGTTTGTTTGTTATAGGGTGCAATGACCAATAAAAAGACTTTTTTTTAGTTATATTGAATTAAATTTTCATGAAAAATAAGACTAACTTGTAAATCTTAGACTGATTATAAGGATTAAAACTTTATTCTGATCACAATAGAATTGATTATGACTTTGAGTGGTGGTTATTGTCCGACTACAATCGCAATTGCTTAACTCCCCCCTTCTAATATGTTAGTCTAATGTAATGATATGTTAGTGATGTCAATGGGCTGGGCTTGAGCCGGCCCAGTCGAGAAAACGAACTGGGCAGAATAAAAATCTGCAAAAATAAGGCATGGCTCTAGCCTTGGCCCAAGGCCCTACGGGTTAGGGCTGGCACTGTTCATCATTAGGGCCGGGCCAGCCCATTGACATCTCTGGGGTATGTGTTATCCTTTGTAAGCTCATTATACAACTCGACATATTATAGTATATAAGGTTACACTGTAAGAAGATAAAATAAGTATCAATGACAAAATATCGTCAAATGCATTCAGTAGATATAAAGAACTATAGCTTTGTGACAAATATTAGTCATAGAAGACGTGTAAAACAAATTCAACACTCCAAAACAAGGATTCGTCATCTTTATCAATTGAACATCATTATAACTTGCATCCTATAAGAATTAAATAAATATATTTATGTGAAAATATTACAAAATTATGTGATCGTTCTGTTAAATTTGTTTTGGCATAATGCAATCACTTATTTGAAAGTAATAAGATGTATACTTTTTTAACTTTGAAATGCATCCTTATTCTTTTTTGATTTTTACTTAATCACTGTAATAACCCGAGGAACTTATGTTGCACCATAAAAACCCTGTGAAGTTAAAGCATGAAATTTATATATATAATTTGCAATTCAAAAGGGATATGTGATAGCGCTACTCTTTGGTTACCAGCTAAGAAGCACTGGTACGGGTGCGGGTGCGGATATGACACGGGTGCGGATACGCGGATACGGCATTTTTAAAAATTTTAGGATACGGGTGCGGCGGGGATACGACAAATATTATATATATTTTTTATATATATAATATATGATATATAAATATTTTTACTATGTACAACTAGCATTTAATTTCTAAATCAAATACAATACCATTCAACATTAGTTCAATACCATCAAAATCAAATACATAAGGGTTCAAACTATCAAACAAACAAAGTACTCCATCAAAATCAAATACATAGCATCAAAGTTCAAAGCATCAAACAAACAAAGTACTCCATCAAGTATCTAAGGGTTCCATGACCACAACATTTTCATCTTCGTCTATCTCTCCATCACCATCATCCGTAAAAAGTATGGCCTCCAACTCCGGCTCATCAAGTGAAAGCTCCGCAACCGCAAGTACACCAACATCATCCACAGTACCAAATTGATCTCCTCCAACGTCCCACATTTTTGTAGGTCCTTGTGCATATTGTGGAGATCTTCTTGGGAGAAGACGAAGATTGCTATGAATGAAAACCAAGTCCTCCGCACGTTGTGGTGTCAACTTGTTCCTTCTCAACGAATGCACCAAGGAGTAAGTACTCCAATTCCTCTCAACACAAGACGACGAAGCGGGTTGTTGAAGTAGTTTCAAAGCTAGAGTTTGGAGCATAGGTGCATGGGGACCATGGCACGACCACCAATTATGAGGACTCATAATAGCCCGGTCATTGATGGAATCGATATCACTGAAGTGTTCGCTCTTAGAAGAAAATTGAGCAAACTCAGTATTAACCTTTGAACGATCCGTCGGATTTGGAAAATACCTCCTGACGCATTTTTGCCTTTCAATATAAATCTCGGAATCCTAGTGAGGAGGAACACGAGTGGGATCCTCACTAAGCCATTCATCACTATAGTACCTTCATAAACACGTTAAACAAATAAATTAAAAAAAATTTCAGATTCACGCTTTACTACTAAAAATTCAGATTTAAACTTTGCTTATAATAGCGTGAAAGTTACCTCAGATTCAAAGAATGTGCCATACAATGAAGTGGGTGTTGTTCTTGTTCCACCGATCGACAAGAATGGTATGAACCACGTCATAGAAGGTAGACCAGTCATCCTTCCTCTTCCCCTCCTCTCTATATATTGCACATTTCACCTTCTCAATCATAGTATCCTACAAATCATAAACCAAGTGAAGACAAGGCGTATCCGTATCACATTGTCGAAGCATGTCATAGATAGGAGAAGTAAAAGCAATTATGTAGTTGATCTTATCCCACCAAACCTCATCAAGAACCATATCCCTCACAAATCTTGCCTTTCCAACATCATCCTCCCGATACGATGACCAATCCTCGCTAATCACCATAGTTTGGAGACTTTGCTTCAAGAGCTTGAATCTCCTAAGCATCACAATAACACTAGAAAACCTTGTATCGGCCACCGAAAGCAATTTCATAGTAGAATACTTGTTAAAGATGGCTAAACTCATGGAATGGTTCATGATGAAATTCTTAATTTGCATTACATCGCCATAAACTTCCGTGATCCAAGAGCATTCATCATAAGTTATTTGATTGTTATCCGCATTCTTTGCCGCACAAATGTTTTTCAAGGCAAGATTTAATGTATGCACCATACAAGGAGTCCAAAATATAGTAGGGAATTGTGCTTCTATCGATTGCCCGGCCACCTTGCAATTAGGAGCATTGTTCGTAAATACATGGACAACATTTTCGGGACCCATGTCATTAATCACCTCCTTGAACAAAGCGGCAATGAAAAATTTGTCCTTAACTTCCCCCGAACAATCCACCGCCTTAAGAAACATAGGCCCACCTTCCGTTACCGCTATGCAATTAATTATCGGCCTCCTTTGCGGGTCACTCCATCCATCACTCACAAAACTCACACCCTTTTCCTTCCATGTGGTTCGAATAGGCTGTAACAAATTTTGAATATTTGCCTTCTCCTTTTGTAAAAGAGTTGTCCTTAACAAGTTGTAACCCGGAGGCAAATAACCCACAAGAGAGTTAGAGGCGGCAAATGCATATTAACTCACGTAGTATGGATTCCTAGCTAGGTGAAATGGCAAACCCCCGGAATAATACATCCTAGCAATCTCGGAGTGCAAGCAATCTCTTTTAGCAATATTAAAGCAATCCATGATTGGATTGCTTCCTTCTTGACTTCCACTAGCACTTCCACTGGCACTTCCACTTGTACCACCCTTTCGCTTCTTAAGGGGAATACCGCTTTGGAAAAATGTGCTTGTTCTACCTAAAGAGTTACTTGGTGGAAAAGGCGGAATCCTTGGAGCACTTTGCTTTATTTTCTCAAGCACGTTATCCTCTAATTTTTGCATTTGGTTGATCTCACTAGGTGTAACTTTTTTTACAAGGTTCAATTCCCGTTCCTTTAATCTTCAACAAATGAGCCCTAACCCGAGTGTATGAGCTATTAGAAGCCTTGCCACATAGATTGCACTGCCATCTCACATTTCCACCCCCTTTACCATCCTTTTCAAGCCTAGTCACATACTTCCACAATGGTTTTGTCTCATCATCACCAAGACCATAAGTGGGGTGGCAATACTATCTGAAGTTGTTGACATATTTGGCTTTAATTTAAGCCTTCAAACCTTAAACACAAAATAAAAAAAGTCACAATGGTCCAAGTAAATAAATACACGTCACAGCAAAATAAAAAAAAATTGATTTGAGAAGTTAATTACACAAACATTCCATATTTCACAATCCACATTATTCAAAGTCTCAGCAGAAACCAAGAACAAAAAAATATTGAAGACAGACAGAAAGGAAGTCGGAGACAGACGGACATACCTTCGAAGCAAAGCTACCAGAGGTGAGTACGGTGGTTGCGAGTGGTCGCCGGAGGTCGAGGGAGGTTTTCGGTGGTCGCGGCTGTTCGGTGGTGTCGTGGGTGGTGCGGCTGTTCGGCGGTGTCGTGGGTGTCGCGGCTGTTCGGCGGTGTCATGGGTGGTCTCGACTGTTCGGTGGGTGTGGTGGGAGATCGCCGGTGTCGAGGAAGGTCGCTGGTGTGTCTAGGGATGTCGCGGCGCTGCGATCTCTCTTTCTCTCTATTAGACGAGACCCATGCCCTAATTTGGTAAGTATTGGTTATTTTATGTTTTCACCCCCAAAAAAATTAAGTTTTGTGTATCAACCCCCAAAATTATCTTCTGGATATTATGTTTTTAACCCCCGAAGTGTCGGATCCGCACCCGAACCGTATCCGAGCCGCACCTGAATTTCTGTAAATGAAAAAATAATTGGAAATTAACGGGTGCGCACCCGACACATACCCGAGGCGCACCCATGTCTGATGCGCACCTGACGCCGATACCCCTTCCCTTTTGAAGCACCCGTGCTTCATAGGTTACCAGCATGATTGTTCTCAGTATAGAAAATATAGAAAAATTACAGGCAAAAACACATGGCCTAATGGGTACTGTTACGAAATCGCTCTAGATAAATATGTATAGAACACGATAACTAAACAAGAGAACACATGACATCTGAGAGAAATTAAATCCACTTTGCACAAGTCAGATTTACAACACTCCATCACCTGTATCTCTCAATTGTTTTTCTACTCAAAGAATGACTCTTCTCTCTTGACCTTAAATACAATACAATACAATACAAGTCAACTTATATATACATAGAGATAAATAGTAATCTTCTCTTGATAACCAATGTGGGACAAAAATGTCATATATACTAAGAGCCAAGTTGCAACCTTCCTTGAGCAATTGATGTGGGATATAAATACAAGACATATATTAACAATCTCCACCCTGCCTTGTATTAACAAACCCCTCCATAAGAAAAGTGTAATATGCCTTCAGTACCTTCTTCAGGTACTCCTGTTTGCATCCCCCTTAAAGGGCGATGCCCTTCACCTTGAACTCAACAAGAAAGAAGATGAATCAAGCTCAAACAATGCTTGAACTTCTCTATTATGACTGTCTTTGTGAGCACATTAACTGCGTCGTCATTAGTGTGAACCTTGTGCAATACAATCTGTCTAGAATTAATTCATTCTCGGACCCTGTGATAATGTACATCAATATGCTTGCACTACAAGAAATAAGTCTTTTAGCGACGGAGAAATCCGTCGCTAAAACTTTTAGCGACGAAACACCGTCGCTGAAAGTCCCTAGTATAAAAGCCCGTTGCTAAATTTTTAAGACGGAATTTTAAAATTCGTTGTCTAATATTGAACTTTTTGCGACGGATTTATATATTAATTAGCGACGGAATATCCGTCACTAATTTTATGTATTTTAATTTTTTTTGTGAAATTAGCGACGAGATAAATGTTTTAGTGACGGATATCTCCGTCGCTAAATGGGATCTTTAGTGACAGAATATTCCGTTGCTAAAACGCTTATAGTTAACTACACTTTTAGCTACGAAATTAATCCGTCGCTAAAAGTCAATTTTTTTAAAAATATTTTTTCTATTTTTCTATTGCCCGGACCTGTAATAAAAAATTCAATGCTCAACAACAACGCACAATCCCGATACACAAACAAATATATATAATCAATCATAAAAAATATTTATTATAAAAAAAACTCATGATGTATAAGCCAGGAACCGGATACAGTTGGTTAGGGGGGGACAAGCTGGGACTGGGCACGAGAAGGGGCTCATCAGGGGTTGCCAAGTCCCGAATCTGGATCCTGTTAATCCGGGGCCGGCTCGACATGTCCAGCAGCGGTGCCTTCCTGATCCTACTCCCTAATCATCCTCAACACCACCGTAGCAATGTGCTCGATCTCCTCCTTGGCCAATGGACGTGGAGGAGCCAATGTCTTTGGAGGGGCAACGGGGGTGGGGACGAACCTATCACGGCACGTGCAGTTGTGCTAGGCAGGCCGCGTATGCGGCCTTTCGGCCGATTGATAAGCTCCGGTATCCAACCATCGCTTCAACGCCCCAGTACTCGCACCCGTACTAATGGACGCTGATGGTTGTTCGGACGGCTGCTCAGAGCCCCTAAGATGTTCATACGAGGCCCTCAAGAACAGTGAGTCAAAGATATGTTAGTGCATTAATTAGGCGTGCAAAAATTGAATAGAAAGACAAAAATTAATTTAAACAAATTGACTTACATCGATTCGCCGGGCAATATCCGAAACATAGTCGCCCGCCCGGTGCGCCTCGTCGGTAATCGTATCGTGCCTCCTCTCTAACTTCAATTTGACTAATCGGGTTCAACGACAATGCTATCGTTTCCCCGTGTTGCGTCCACCTTGTGTTTCTACCCATAAAACCGTACCAACGAAGATGCCATTTTACTTCAATTATTTTTTTCGAATGCAACAACTCACATCTACTGCACGGACACTTTATCTTATCATAGTCAACATGTGCAGGATGCGAGTAAGCAAAGTCGAGAAATTCGTCAACGCGATCCTCAAAACCGCCAGCATTCTTTCTTTTCATTAAACTTTGATCGACCGACATGACGACTGAATTATCGTACTGTATACCACCTTCAATTATGACCAATCATTAGGCATGGTCGATGTAAATATGAATGCATGCATGTGAAAACATGTCTATATATTTTCCCTCAATTCTCTAACAGGTAGTGGTCATATCCCATTTAGAAAAGCACATGTTTATAAAATAGTGAACAACTCATGCTTAGTCCTATGTCTGCGAAAAATTCGGCAGCACATCCCCGCATTTCTCCAATTACACGACATCGATTAGGTGTTCTAACATTCATCTAACCTTGCCTTGCAAGGTTTGATGTATGTTAGAACACCAGATCTGTATGCATCCAGAGAAACACGCGAGAATGTGTACCAAATATCCATGACATAGAACACAAAGCATGAGTCAAAATACTGTTTTACAAACAATAAGCTTTTTCAAATTGTCCAAACTGGACATCCAAAGGCTCATTACAAAGCATTAATTTCTAATGAGTACGTTTGAACGAGAACTAAGGTTTTTTATGCATGCATGCGTTCAGAAATTGAATACATATGTAAGAATCTTTCCAAAATATAAAAATTGCAGAAAGATTGTTGCATATGTTACCAATTCCACTTTAAATAGAACTCGTTGGCAACGAGTTGAACCATCTTGTTTCCAATGGACTTTGCAAAACAACAACGAATATAAATAATGCAGGGTTTATAAACAACGAGTAATTGAACCATCTCTGGGCAATATGGAGTAATTATGGGATAACCAAGGGCTAATGAGGGCTAACTGGGTTATTAGGGTTAATTACGATTATCAGGGTTTAGGGTTTAGCGTTATGGGTTTAATTAATCTAATTAGGATTTATTAGGATATGTTAGGGCTAATTAATGTTAATGAGGAGTACCTTGGGCTAATTATAGCTAATTAGGGTTGATTAGGACTAATTAGGATTATTTAGTCCTAATTAGGGTTTAATTGTACCGAGTAGTGTTGATTAGTCCTACTTAGGGCTAATTAGGCTTAATTGGGTTATGTAGGACTAATTATTGTTAATGAGGAGATGTTTCGGATAGTTAGGGTTGATTAGGAGTAATTAGGATTATTTAGAGCTAATTAGGGTTTAATTATGCCAGGTAGTGTTGATTAGTCCTAATTAAGGCTAATTAGGCTCAATTGGATTATGTTAGGCTTAATTACGACTAATTAGGCTAAATATAATCAATATGCGCGTAAATGGGTTCATTTGTTGCTAATCAGAGTTTAGTTAGGTTTTAGGGTTTATTTAATCTAATCACGGGTTGCTAAGATATGAGTAATTAGGGCTAATTAAGGTTTAATTTAGATTGATTAGTGTTAATTAGGGCAAATTTGGGATAATTACAGCTAATTTAATTTTTATTGGGTTCATTGGGTTAATTATAGCCAGTGCTGGAGCCACGATGAGATTCTAGGGGGTGCATGCTAAAAATGTCACGTTAACCTAATTAACCAAAATTCAATGCACAGTCAACAATCTCAATTCCGACACCTCATATAGGGCGTCGATATAGTGTTCGATACGTGTCCGACACCTCTGGACACGTGTTCGACACCTACCGAAACGTATTCGAGTTCTCTGGACACGTGTCCGACACCTAGGTAGCACGGACACGGACACGGTGTCGGACACCGACGGGGACACCGGACACTGCAATTTTCAAAAAATCAGATTTTGGACACCGCTATTTTTTAATATATTTTTATTTTATATATATATCAAATATATTTCACAATCTAAAATAATAACTAAGTCAAAAAAATATTTCTGAAATGTTCTGGATAAAATAACTAAGTAAAAGCAAAAAAAAAACAAAAAAGAAAGAGAGAGACTTTCTTCACTTAATAGTAGTACTAATGCAAGAAACAGAGGGAGAAAAAATAAAAAGAAAGAAAGAAATGAGTCAAATGACTATTGACGGAGGAGAAAAAAAGAAGAAAGAAATGAGTCAAATGACTCTTCACCGAAGAGTTCACACTTCACAGAGAAAGAAACGACAGGGAATAGAAGAAAAAGGAGAAGGGACGAGGAAGAAGGATATGTGGGTCAGCGACGGCGGCGGAGGACCTCCGGCGACGATCAAGTGAGCTCCGGCGATGGCGACAACTGCTTCGGTATCTGGCGACGGCGACTGGATCTGTCGGCCTCGGCTTCTCCGACGACTGGATCTGTTGGCGACTGAGCTCCGGCGACAGCTCCGAGTCGGTAATGGCTCAGAAGGGCACCTGTGAGGTGAGGGAGAAGGAATCGGCCGTGAGGTAAGAGAAGCAAATGGTCCGACACTGCTCCACGCCGTGTCCGACACTCCTCGGTGAAGTGTCCGACACGGTGTCGGAAAATTAAATAAAAAATAAAAAATTCCCGACACCGATCGGCGGTGTCCAACACGTGTCGGGTGGTGTCCGGAGGGTGTCGGGGTGTCCGTCCGTTTGGGACACCAAACCTCTACCTAGGAGAGGTGTCTGTGCTTCAGAGTCCGACATCCACTGACACGTAACTCCTGACACATTGGCATACGTTGATTTATTTTTTAAATGCCGGGCACTGTCGATCAAACGTGGTGTCCGTGTCCATGCTAACTATCAGATATCTCAATCCAATTTGGTCCCATCCTCCGTAACAATTTCAATTCTCAATTCTCAAAATGCTCAATGCAATAAAAATTAATAAAAATCACATATTCAATGTAATTGGGTCCCATCCTCCGTCAACAATCTCAATATTTCAAATGCTAAATGCACGATTAACAATCTATAATCATCAATTAACAACCTAAAATTATCAATTATTAATCTCAATTACTTCAAATGCAAAGCTAATAACCTAAAATTATCGAGCAATAATCACAATTCTCAAATGCACAATTAACAACTTAAAATTATCAAACAAATGATCAATGTTCAAATGGAAAAAAAATTGTTCAAAATGCACATATCCGATGCGCTTGAATTATTTCAATTTAGGGTTTGATTCGATTAGGGCATTTAATTTAGGGTTCAATTACTTCAATTTAGGGTTCAATTAGGGGGTTCTATTAGTCTAATTTAGCGTTCGGTTGAATTGGGGCATTCAATTTAGAGTTCAATTAAGGGGTTCAATTAGTTCAATTTAGGGTTCGATTGAATTAGGGCATTCAATTTAGGGTTCAATTAGTTTAATTTAGGGTTTGATTTGATTAGGGCATTCGATTTAGGGTTTAATTAGGGTTCAATTATTTCAATTTAGGGTTCAATTAGTTCAATTTAGTGGTCGATTGAATTAGGGCATTCAATTTAGGGTTCGGTTAGATTAGGGTATACTAGTATTTTTACTCGAATTATATTTATACTAGTATTTTTACTCGAATTATATTTGCCTTTTTTGAATTGGAAGAATTATATTTTTACTAGTATTTTTATTCGAATTATATTTGCCTTTTTTGAACTGGAGAAAAAATGCAGTGAAAAAATTGTTGAAAATGAAACCTGCAAATTGACTAATTATGCCATTAATAAGCACCTTTGGTATCTGATTGTATTTTCACGAACTTTTATCTGATTGTATTTGTTTCCCATCAACCGCCTAAAGAAGCAAAGAACAAAAATAAGATGCGCTAACTTCGACAATTATCATCTAAACGATTGATTGATAACAAGTTCAATTCTTGGTAAAAGGTCTGAAAACTATAGCATTAGTTTAACTTTTCCTTTGGCGTGGGCAGAGTTCATTGTTATACGCTAAATTGAGTCCTATTACGTACAAATACTTGTACTTTGTTCTTGTTGAGCTCCATGAAAACAAAATCAAAAACAATTATTGATCTCTGGACATAAGCCAACAACTTTATATATTCCACCACGACACCCCTCTTTGATTCTATCAATAACTAATCACCAAATTTCATTTTCATAATGCACAAAACAACCGAGGACAAAATAAGAGTAGCAAAAGAAGAAGAATACATATAGTTACAAGTGAAGGTAAACGAGCACATGTAGCAAAACCACAGAAGACCTAGAATCGAAGCCTTTAGTGTGCATTGTAAAATTTTGATTGTGATTTCTAGGACAAAGTTATCAAGCTCAAAATCAAGCACGACTGTAGCAAATTCAGTAAAGCTAAAAACCAAGCATGCCTGAGATAAGTTTAAAACCGTACCAGAGTTGTAGATCTGGCCAGAGTAGGTGAGTCAGTGGATTGTCGTCGGAGGTGGCGCGGCGCAAGTGGGTTGCCATCGGAGATAAGGGGGCTCACCGAAGGTTAAATCGCCTGTAGGTGGAAATAGGGTGAAACAAGGTCAAACAGCAGAAATTAAAAGATAGAAACGGGGAGAGAGATAGAGAAAATGTAAAGTGACTTAAAGGACTTTTAGAGACGGAAAAAACCCATCGCTAAAAGACCGTTGGTCAAAGACATTTTATCAGACGGATGTTTTTTAGCGACGGTATTATTCTATCGCTTAACAAATATTAAAAAGCCCTCAAAATTTACAAATTTCCTAAAAATATTAACAACAGGAACCCCGTCATTAAAAATCCGCCGGCAAAGGTTTTTATCGTCGTATTATTCCGTGGATAAAGCTTTTTGCCAATGAATTTTTACCGACAAAGTTTCCCGTCGTTGAAAGAGCTTTTAGCGATGGAATACATTCTGTCGCTAAAAGTCCGTCGCCAAGTCTATCTTTACTTGTAGTGTTGGTACTAGCATGGAAAACCTAATTCTTCTCCAAATCTACTGCACTCTGACTGTCACACTATAATAAAACACCACGCTGCTTGAAGCCAAGCTCCTCTACCAGTCTCTTCAGCCATAATGCCTCCTTAGCTACCTCTGTCAATGACATGTACTCTGCCTCCGTAATTGACAATGCTATAGTAGACTGTAACACTGATTTCCAACATATTGGCCCTCCAATGAATGTAAAAATATATCCAATCGTGGACCTCCTAGAATCCAAGTCCCCAGCATAATCAGAATCCACAAAGCCAAAGACCTCACCTCTTACCCCATCACGATCAAACATAATGCCAAAGTTGGTCGAACTTGTTAGGTAACGGAAGATCCACTTCACTGCACCTTAATGCTTCTTTTCTGGATTTTCCATATACCTGCTCACCATACTAATTGCGTGTGATATATCAGGTCTGGTACACACCATGGCATACATGAAACAACGAACTGCATTTGCGTACCGTACTCAAGACATATACTCAACATCTTCCTCTGTAATATTCATAGTTGTGAGGATAACTGAAAATGAGCTCCCAATAGTGTACTAACCAGTTTAGCATTGAGCATAATAAATCTCTCTAATACTTTTTCAACACAACTTTTCTGATTTACCCATAACTTTCCTGCCTTTTGAGCTCTATTAATCTCCACACCAAGGATCTTCTTGACAAAACTATGATCCTTCATATCAAACTCCATGCTCAACATTTTCTTTAAGTGAAGAATATGATACTTACTCTTCGTAGCAATCAACATATCATCTAAGTATAATGTAAGCAACAACAGTGAACCATCATCAAGAACTCGATAATACACACAACAATCATACTAACAGCGAGAGTAACCATGAGTTATCATAAATGTGTCAAATCGCTTGTACCACTATCAAGGAGACTACGTCAAACCATATAAGATTTTTTCAGCTTGCACACATAGTCCTTCTTCCAAGGCTCAATTAATCTCTCGGGTTGCTGCATGTATATCCTCTTCTTTAATTAATCACCATGAAGTAAAGCTGTCTTCACATCAAGCTGCTCTAACTCCATATTCTGCACTGCTACAATGAAAAATATCAATCTGATAGCAGTGTGCTTCAACACTGGTGAAAAGATCTCATTAGAATCAATTCCTTCCTTTTGAGAATACCTTTTTTCCACCAGTCTTGCATTGTACTTTTGATCTTCCTTTTTCTTGTAAACCCACTTGCATCCAATAGACTTCACACCCTTTGGAAGTTTAATAAATTCTCAAGTCTAATTCTTCCGCAGAGAATCCATCTCCTCATCCATTGCTATTAACCACGAGTTATAATCCTCTGCCTTGACAGCCTTGTTGTAACTGGTAGGATCTCCACTTCCCACGATTTGTGCAAACGAGACTAAGTCCTCCAAATCATAGCTTTGAGTTAGTTTTTTTGGTACGTGGCTCTCTATCTCTAACTAGATTTCAAGAATCACTAGGATGCTCCTCTGGATCCTCTAATGACTGCTCATCTGCAGACTCATCAGTTGATTTTGTCCTTTGCTCATGCAACTCTATCTCTACTGTGTGACCCTGCCTCTCGCTAGAAGTTGCATCCGTGTTTAA
This sequence comes from Escallonia herrerae, assembly GCA_033070095.1. Classification (NCBI taxonomy): domain Eukaryota; kingdom Viridiplantae; phylum Streptophyta; class Magnoliopsida; order Escalloniales; family Escalloniaceae; genus Escallonia; species Escallonia herrerae. Next base: position 34,368 of record JAVXUP010003046.1, on the reverse strand, counting down.
CATTTATGCTTCATTAAATACCACATCTCTACTAATCACCTTTTTCTTGGCAACTGGATCCCATAACCTGTATCCTTTAACTCCTTCCTCATATCCAAGGAAAATATATTTTTTTGACTTAGAATCAAGTTTGCATCGTTCTTCATTCTGAAGGTGAACATAAGCAGGACAACCAAAAATTCTCATTGCAGAAAAATTAACTTCTATACCATACCAACCTCATTGAGGACTCGGTGATTAATGGCAGATGATGGAGAACGGTTAATCAAGTAACAAGTTGTGTTAACAACTTGAACCTCGAAATTCTTAGGCAAAATCTGCATTTAACCTCATGCATCTAGCTCGCTCCAGTAAGGTTCTGTTCAACCTTTCAGCAACCCCATTCTGCTCTGGAGTCCTCTTCACTAAAAAGTGTCTGATGATACCCTCATCCTTGCAGAACTGCAGAAACTCCTAATCCTTGTATTCTATGCCATTCTCTGATCTGAAGTACTTAAGCTTCTTACCTGTCTGATTTTTAACTCTAGCCTTCCATTGCTTAAACACATTGAAAACTTCAGACTTATGCTTCATAAAGCATACCCATACTTTCCTTGAGAAATCATCTATAAATGTAACGGAGTAATGAGCTCCCTCATTTAAGACACGCATGATTGGTCCCCAAACATCCGAATGCACATAGTCCAAAACTCCTTTACTAGTATGAGAACTAGCTTTAAAACTAACTCGTTTATGCTTCCTTAACACACAAAATTTGCAGAAGTCCAGCTTGCATGATTTCACTCCCTGCAACAACTTGCACTTGTGAAGTTCTAGCATACCTCCCTCACTCAAGTGTCCCAGCCATTTATGCCATAACTCAGAGTTACCATTGCCAGAATTTGCATGAGTTGATACTGAAGCTCTACCTGTAACTTTGTTCCCCATCAGTTTATACAAATTTCCAATTTTTTGACCTTTCATTATCACTATGGTACCTTTGCTAACTTTCATGACTCCACTTTTTATAGGTATTCTGCAATCTATAGAATCGAGTGTGCCCAAGGAAATCAAATTCTTCTTTAAGTCGGGTATGCACCTTACATCACTTAGGATTCTCACAATCCCATCAAACATTTTAATTTCAATAGTACCTATCCCCATGACTTTACAAATAGCATCATTACCCATTAACACACTACCACCGTTACATGGAGTAAGATAATCAAACCATTCCTTATGTGGGCACATATGAAACGAACATGCATAGTCAAGAAACCATTCAGTAGAAAAACTTTTGTCTCTAACTAATAAGAGATTGCCTTCTTGCTGCTTAACCGAGGAAACCAAGCAGAGATCATCGTTGCTGCTTTTGTCATCTTCTCAGCAACATTAGCATTGTTCACATGTTTCTTTCCGTTCTTCTTATCCTTCCTTTCTGGACACTTCCTTGCAATATGACTAATCTCTTTATGATACCAGCATTCAATACAGGACTTGTCCTGCTTTCCACGAGATTTAGATCTATCCTTTCCATGTCCTGAATTTATGCTTTTAGACCGACCTCTACCTTTTCCATGACCATTCTTGTTTTCAGACCTTACCACCAGACCTTTGCCTTGACTGCTTGAACTCGTACCATTAACTCTGCTTGAGTCCATAAGAACCAACATAACATCAGCAACAAGCAATGTCTCCTTCCCAATAAGCAACGTAGTCTTCAAGGTCCTATATGATTTGGAAGCGGATGATAACAACAAAATGGCCTGATCTTCCTCCTCGAGTTTAACATCTATACTCGACAATTGGGACACCAATCGGTTAAATTCTGATATATGGTCAACCAAATCTGAACCTTCATCCATCCATAACTGGTACAAATCTTTCTTCAGATATAACCAATTCAACAAAGATTTTGACATATATATCTTCTCCAATTTCTGCTACAAAGCTGTTAGAGAAGTCTCTATCAACACCTGAACCTTAACCTTAGGCGCTAGATTCAACTGTATCGTAAATACAGCCTTAGCCTGTAATTCCTCCCTATCGTCTTGATCCATCGACTCAGGCTTATTTCCTAGCAAAGGCTTGAGTAATCCTTGCTGCACAAGGATCTCCTTCATCGTGCTCTACCATATACCAAAATTTGTCTTCCCACCGAATGGTTCACAGGCCTACTTCATGGTCATGTTGTTCGATATATTTATCCTCTGAAATGGATCTTAGTTTTGCCCAAAAATAAACTGGAAGCTCTGATATCACTTGTTACGAAATCGCTCTAGATAAATATGTATAGAACACGATAACCAAATAAGAGAACACTACAATACTCCATCACGTGATCTCTTAATTGTTAACCTACTCAAAAAATTGACTCTTCTCTCTTGACCTTAAACACAATAGGAGACAACTTCTACACACACACACACACACACTTAGAGATAAGCAGTGATCTTCTCATGACAACCAATGTGGGACAAGATGTATTATATACTAAAGGCCAATTTGCAACCTTCTTTGAGTAACCGATGTGGGATATAAATACAAGACATATATCAACAGGTATCATGTTTGTATCTTGATACAGCAGTGATTCCTTGAAACAATCATTCATAACAATGATAAAAGGGACTAATGAAATTTTGTTACTTCAAATATGAAGAACTCTAACTCAAGTTTTACATGCAGAGATTCTAAAGGGAAATCAGAAGATTTAAATGGTAACAAGAAAAGCGTGATTACTAAGTGTCAGAGCTAAGAGACTAGGTTTTGAAAGGCTACAGATTGAATTGCTAAAGAATCCATTAGTAGAGTCTTGATGGGTTACTTGAAGCCGTTAAAAAGGACTTATCCTAACCAATATCTCTAACGAGGCTTCAGTTCTGCACAAGAACTGCAATGCTGCAAGTTGTGTGTTCGATGGTGCTTGGTGGCCGCTTAATGAACTAGAAGAGAAGATAAGGGGGAAAATGAGGGTATATATAATAATTAAGATGGGAATAAGTTGTAATTTTTGAATCAAGAAATGTTCTGGTAAATTGACCAACCTTCATGGGAAGGAGTAACTTAAAATGTATTCAATCATTCCCCTTTTTAAATAGTCCTTTAATTTTCCTTTTCTTCATTTCTACTTAAACAAGTTTAAATTTTCTGCCGATGAGACGGTACTCGGACGTATTCTTACTTTGGAATATTTTGATGCTCTACATTATACAACTTTTTGCTTCATTGCTACTAGGTGGAGAAGATACCATTGGAATTCAATTCAGTAGAGCAATATGTCACAGCATTCATTTACCCTCTATTGGAAGACATACGAGCAGAGTTGTCCACAAAGATAGAGGCTATATCAAGTGCACCTTTTGCTCGAGTCATCTCTCTTCAAAAGTCCAAACCATATAAGACATCATTATATGATGTCGAGGTTGATAAATGGAAAAACAATGACAGGAGTCATGGCAAAGAGCCTTACAGACCAATTCCTGGGGACATATTTCTCATTACAGATGCTAAACCTGAAAGAATGTCTCATTTGCAGCAGTTGGAGGGAGTTATGATTTTTGGATATAATACCAAAGTCTCAGGAGATGATGAAAGGAGTACCAGGACAGGCACTCTTCTGAAAGTCAGAGGCTCAGAAGAGCTTGATATCAAAGATCGGCCTCAGAAACCGCTATCCGTGGTTTTCCTGATTAACATCACTACTAACAACAGAATATGGAATGCAATACACTCCTGTGGCTATAGCAAGATTATCAAGGAAGTGATTGGCGCCAACTATGTGGTAAGATGTGCATAAAACCTCATTGCCTTACTCCTCCCTCCTGCATCTTAAGTAACTTAGATATTGTTGGCTTTAAATGGCATACATCTTAAGTAACTTCTCACCTCTATGTGAAGGTTTTACCCCTTCATTGTCATACTGAATGTTAGCAACATATTTAATCTGCCATAAGGTTATTGGTTGTCCATATATTTTAGTGTTTATCAAGACTTTTATCAAATTCTGGTCATAACATACAGGTTCAAGCAAACTGTGATATGTGTACTCGAGAAAGAAATGAAGTTCTGGGTGAAGACTTAAACTTGAAAGCCAACCTTGACGAGTCCCAACTTGAGGCAGTTATTTCTTCTCTTTGCAATATCAAGTGCAACCATAGGTCCTATATGGAACTTATTTGGGGCCCACCTGGAACAGGGAAGACCAGAACTGTTAGCATGCTATTGTTGAGCGTCTTAAGATTAAAATTTAGGACAATTACCTGTGCCCCCACAAATGTGGCCATTACAGAAGTGGCATCTCGTGTTCTGAAATTGGTGAAAGAGTCATTTCAAACACAATTTCCAAATCATGCTCAATTCTGTTGCTTGGGGGACATTCTGCTATTTGGAAATATGGACCGGGTTGCTTTTAACGTTGAAGAGATACATTTAGACTATCGTGTCGAGAAGCTTGTTGAATGCTTTGGGCCAGTTACGGGATGGAAGCATTGTATAACGTCCATGGTAAAGTTTCTTGACGGTGTTGGTTCACAGTACCAAATGTTCTGCAGAGACCAATTGATGTATGAGGAACAGCATATCCCAGAATTTGAAGCAAGCAAGGTGCAAAGTAAATCATTTCTTGAGTTCACACGAGAACGTTACAGATCTGCTGCGTCAGCACTCAAAAGATGTGTCTCCATTCTGTGTACCCATGTACCTAAAAGCATTATTCTGGAGCAGAATTTTCAGCAAATGGTATCGCTTGTAGCCATACTTGATTCATTTGAGACTTCGTTGTTTCGAGATGGGGTGGCATCTGAAGAACTGGAGGTTTTTGGAAATCAATGGGGAGTCGAGATGCCTGTTCATGATTTTCAAGAAAAATCAACGTTGACATCCATTAGAAGTGAATGTCTTCGTGTTTTGACTACTCTTTTTCGTTCACTTGATGGACTTAAGCTTCCGAGTGTGACAAATAAAGATTCACTAGTCGAATTTTGTTTTCAAGCAGCTTCATCTATATTTTGTACAGCTTCAAGTTCATATAAGCTCCATTCAGTTCCAATGGATCCAATACGTTTGCTGGTGATTGATGAAGCCGCCCAGCTTAAAGAGTGTGAATCAATCATACCCCTACGACTCCCTTGTATTAAGCATGCTATTCTCATTGGCGATGAGTGCCAGTTACCAGCAATGATCAGCAGCACTGTACGTAATTTCATGATTGCAGTAGAATGTTTTACCCTGAAACTTGGTTTTTCTTTTTCTGGTGTCAATTGAAACATACGAATATACGATTCATCACTGTTGCTCGTTTGTCAACATTCTCTGATGGACACCCTCATCCTTTATCACTGCAGACCTGGATGAGTTGCAACTGTTGTGTCAACTAGTGTTTTTAGCTGCACCAAGCCTCAATGGACTCTAGTTTAATTGGCAATGTATGGTTGATTAAGTGATACTTTGAACATGGCTTTACATTCCGTTAGGGTAGTTCTAAAAGTTTACTGTGGAAACATTTTAGAAATGGCAGGAAGGCCGATGCTACTGGTACTTCTGTTTTATTTCCTAATGCTTTTTTATATATATATATATATATATTTTATTCTCAGTTTCATTTAATTTATTATGCTTGTTCATAGTGTTAGTTTTTCACAATAGATATCAGCTATAACTTTGCCTCTTTCTTTAAACATTATTCTTTACTTGTCATAACAAAGATGGAAATGCTAAATATGAATTTTAATCTTCCTGAGAATGAAATGTAACCAAAAGTTCAATTCGGTAACCAAAGGCGTATGCACTGCGAAGCACTACTTCTGCAGTTGACAAGAACTCACATTTAGACATTTAGAATGCTATGATTTGAGTTGGTTTGTCATTAATATGTCTCTTTCAGGTGTCTGAAGAAGCATGTAACATGTCTCTTTCAGGTGTCTGAAAAAGCTGGCTTTGGAAGGAGTCTGTTTGAACGGTTGAGTCTTTTGGGACATTCTAAGCACCTTCTCAGTACGCAATACCGAATGCATCCTTCAGTCAGTTGCTTTCCAAATGCAAAATTCTACCAGAACCGGCTCACTGATGCACCGATGGTCAAGAACAAAGGCTACGAAAAACGCTATCTTTCTGGTCCTATGTATGGCCCATTCTCTTTCATTAATATATCTGGTGGAAAAGAAGTTCTTGACGATGGAAATAGCCTTAAGAATTTTGTTGAGATAGCTGTTGTTGTGAAATTATTGCAGTTTCTCTACAAAGGTATGCTGATTGATTTCTTTTAAATAGTACCGTATATGCTTATTCTATTTCATTCGTTTGCAATCTCTTCAGTATTGACCACTGCTTTTTCCAATTTTTACTTAGTTTTTGTGTTTCATCCAAAAAGTTGATAACACGAGTGGTATCGTCCTACTTCCCCTTCATATGTAAGTCTCACTAACGTTTCTGTTTACATGTAAAGCATGTGATGCTTCAAAAGAGAAGATTAGCATTGGCGTGATATCCCCCTACTCTGCTCAAGTTTCAGCTATTCAACATAAACTTGGACAGAAGTATGAGAACCATGGTAGCTTCAGGGTGAAGGTAGGGACCATTGATGGATTTCAGGGTATGGAAGAGGACGTCATCATAATATCTACTGTAAGATCCAATCGGAGTGGGTCAGTTGGTTTCATCTCCAGTCCTCGTAGGACTAATGTTGCTTTGACCAGGGCTAGGTATGGCTTGTTTTCATTTTCTTTCTTTGGACAAGGGCCTCATATGGCTTCAATAGGCTTCTGATAGACATTTTTTGCTTTGGCGGTTCTTCTTTACTATATTTCGAGGAATTGTAATTGCTTTTGATGTGCATTCAGGCACTGTTTGTGGATCTTAGGGTGTGAAAGAACACTAACTGATAAGGGATCTGTTTGGGAAGATGTTATTATTGATGCCAAGGTTCGTCAGTGTTTCTGTAATGCTGAAGAAGATGAGGAGTTGGAGAAAGTCATACTGGGGGTGAAGAAAGAGCTTGACCAACTTGATGACTTGCTTAACAGGGATAGCATCATTTTCAGAAATGCTAAGTGGAAGGTGAGTAGCATCTGGCTTGCAATTTTTACTTAAGCTCTTAAGTAAATAATTTAAGGATCTGTTAAGTATATATGCTCTTACTGATTTTCTTACTACACCTTGCTGTGTTATGTTTACCATCGTTCACTCAGGTTCTCTTCAGTGACAACTTTAGGAAATCATTTTCAAAGCTGAAGTCCGTAGAGACGAAGAATTTATCCCTGCTTCTGTTATCAAAGCTTTCTAGTGGTTGGAGGCCAAAGAGTAATGTAGGCATCAGCTGTGAAAGCTCTTCAAATATCTTGAGAAAATTCAAGGTCGGAGAACTCTACATCGTTTGTTCCGTTGACATAGTCAAGGAATCGGGGTTTATCCAAGCCTTGAAGGTTTGGGATATACTGCCTTTGCAGGATATATCAAAGTTAGTTAAACGTCTGGACAACATATTTAGCATGTACACTGAAGATTACATAACTCGTTGCAGAGTCAAGCGTCTTGAGGGGTGAGTTTATAATGCATTTGAGTAGAACAAAAAATCAATTGTCTTAGCCTCTAGATGCTAGGTTGGGTTTCCACATTATGCAGCAGATCCAAGATGTCTTCTTTACGAGTTGAACATCAGCTTATGGTCAGTTTGTAATGATCATCTCATAGATTAATCTAATCAATGGAATACAGGAATTTGGAAGTTCCTATGCACTGGGCACCTACTTCTCATATTGTTCAATATAAAAGTCTTAGCAACAGCGGAACTGTGGAACCTATTGATGCCGGTGCTGCTGATGGCAAAAGCTACGTTGAGAACTCAAAGGTGCGTGATAGTTTGTTACTTATGAAGTTCTATTCATTGTCATCTGGTGCGGTCAGCAACTTGCTCTCCAGCTGCAATGGTGGGGATGGTCTTCCGTTTGAGTTAACTGAGCAAGAACAGGAGATTGTTCTTTTCGATAGAAGCACCTTTGTACTTGGAAGGTCAGGTACTGGGAAAACTACTGTTTTGACCATGAAGTTATTTCGAAATGAGCAACTTTATCATATATCATCGGAAGGATTCCATGAAGTTACGAGCAACCCCTCCAACGAGGTTGGATGGAGATATGAGGTCAGTGAGAGTGATGGGGAGGCCAAGGGGCACATCTTGCGGCAGCTTTTTGTCACTGTTAGTCCAAAACTGTGCTATGCAGTGAAACGACATGTGTCTCAATGGAAAAGGTTAGTAAGTCACGAGTGATTGTAATTCCTTTTGTATGGCAATACCATGTCCCCTTTCTATATTGCTTTAGTTCTTTTGTTTTTCATCTTTTGAGGCCCTGAAAACATTGCTTTTGAGCTTTTAGATTGCTCAAAATTTGCTCATCAGCTTTACTGTTTTTACTTGGCCACTGTAAGGGTAAACTGAAGGAGGTGGGGTTAGTTGCACGGAGCGTGGGTGAGAGCTGGAGTGGGTGCAACGTTCGTGAGCGGGAGTGTCACCAGTATAGTGGGTTTTGGGGTGGGGGAGGGACGGATGCCGAGATTCTGGGCAAGGTTCCGGGGTGGGTGTGTTACTAGAATTGAAGGATTTTGCAACTAACCTAGTTTATTTGGAATGTAATCCAGACAAAGAGGTTTTCCCCAAATTTGACAGCAAAACATGGTAGTCGATGAGTTCTTCTTAGACAGCAAAACATGGCAGTCGATGAGTTCTTATGGGATTTTAGCACTGAGAGAACCTCTGAGGGTGCACTGGTCATATATGCTTGCACCTATGGCACTATCTTTATTTGGAAACCTAAAAAATAGTACAAATTCCCTTATAAGGTCTAGCAAAATGTTATAGAGGGTGAAGGATTCTTTCTTCCTAACCCAACTATTATGGTAGCTGTTGAGGCCTATTGCAGAACAGGTTATTGCTTAGTAAACTGGGCATGTCTCACCTGTACGTAACCCCTAGTATTCTGCTAAAACATGTATGCATATGAGTGCAAGTGCTCAAATGTGAGCAACAGTCAACAGGGAAGTATTTGTAGCACTGAACACCAAGCATGTGTGCAAAGAAGCACTATCCATTTTGAGTATTGATAGTACTACAAGTTTTTAGAGAAATTCTTGCGAGAAAATAATATGAATGGCATCAAATTTTCATTTGCGATGATAGTACTACAAGCTCTAACTCTCTCTCGTTCGCTCTCAATCTCTGCTTTGCTAAATGTCCAGATCTGTATGTGGTGGGAATTCTTCAACTAACAGTGATTCAATGCGCATGAATGAAATAGATGACGCAGCACAATTTACGGACATTCCTGATACTTTTGTTGATCTTTCTCCCAAGGCGTACCCACTTATCATTACGTTTCGAAAGTTCTTGCTGATGCTCGATGGAACTGTTGGTACATCTTACTTTGAAAGATTTCGTGATGTGAGACAGACATGCCAGGGTATTCCCAGTACGTCAAAATCAGTTATATTGGAAGCCTTTATCAGGAATAATGAGGTTAACTACGACAGATTCTGTTCATCTTACTGGCCTCATTTCAATATCAGGCTGACAAAGATACTTGATCCTTCCATGGTTTTCACTGAAATAATGTCCGTTATAAAAGGTGGCTTACGAACAGGGGATTCGCATGATGGGAGACTATGTCAGCAGGACTATGTTTCAATTTCTGAGGATCGGGGTTCCACTTTGAGCATGCAGAAAAGGGAAGTAGTTTACGAGATTTTTCTAGAGTACGAGAAGAAAAAGGTGGAATATGGGGATTTTGATATTGCTGACCTAGTGATTGATCTTCATAAGCGATTTAAAGATGAAGTATATGTAGGCGATGAGATGGATTTTGTATATATTGATGAAGTTCAAGATCTTTCAATGCGACAAATTTCGCTGTTCAAGTACATCTGCAGAAATGTCGATGAGGGCTTTGTTTTTTCTGGTGATACGGCACAAACTATTGCGAGAGGTATTGACTTCAGGTTTGAAGACATAAGATGCCTATTCTACAACGAGTTTGTATTGGGATCAAGAGAGGGTGCAACTGATAGAAGAAGTGCTAAAGGAAGAGTCTCAAAAATCCATCATTTGAGTCGGAACTTTCGTACCCATGCTGGAGTTCTAAAATTAGGAGAGAGTGTACTTAGCCTTATATACCATTTCTTTCCTTCTTCAGTTGACATTCTGAGCCCAGAGAGTAGCCTTTTATTTGGCGAAGCCCCCATCTTGCTCAACATCGGCAATAACATAAATTTAATGACTATATTAGAAAGCAGTGGAAAAGCTGGAGATGTGGTCGGATTCGGAGCTGAACAAGTTATTTTAGTCCGTGACGAGTGCATGAAGAAAGAGATTTGTGAGTATGTAGGGAAAAGAGCTCTTGTGCTGACAATCATGGAGTGCAAGGGCTTAGAGTTTCAGGTAAACTGTAGGCTATTAGTTCTTTTGGCTTTTTAGCATTAATCTTTAACTTCTTATGGCTTTTTAGCATTAATCTCAGCATGCCTTGGGTGGACGAAGATTAGTCTAACGGGGAGATCAAAAACCATATGCAGAACGTTTAGACCATTGATGTTTACCTATCTCCAGAATATAAGTGAAGTGCACAAATCTGAAATTTCAATCCAAAGAGATCCCCCTATATAAGGGCCTTGGTTTGCTCACTTGGATAGCTAGGTTTCCGGAAACAGATTCTCGCTCTACAAAACACGGATAAACACTGATACAATCCTTTATATACAACATTCCAGTGGAGCCCAACATGTTGAGCCAGCCTGAAAGTATAGTGATGCCTAGTTTGAACCTTAAAGAACAATTATTAAGTATTACTGGGAAAGTACTTGATCTGGATATGTAGGTACTACAAATGAGATTTTAAGTTCTACAATCCAATTAGAGAGTGGAGAGCTTATTGAGGCTGTAATGGAGAAGCTTTGACGTTGAAGGTTGTCAACGTGTTCAAATCTCTCGTCTTTGCAGACTCCTCTCTTGTGTTTGTGCATGTGTGTGTGGGTGTGGGGGGGGGGGGGGGGGTATCACCACTGTCAAAGCTGGAAAATGGCACAAAACTAAAAGTAATGGAATGCAGGAAGAGCAGAGAAAGAGAAAAAGAGAGAGAAGAGAGAGAGAGAGAGAGAGATTGCGGGGGTAGAAGAAATAGTCAGGGACAAACAAAAATGTCGACGGTATGAAGAAAGTGAAGGGAGAACTTAAGTAAAATTTTAAGAAAGTGAATAGTACAACAAACAGCCTGGCTCTTTGGTACCGCAGAGAGGAAATTAAGGTAGATGGGAATGACGTACTATGATGACTCCATGAAGTACTATTAATACGACAATTTTGGAAGTCTATCACACAATGATACATACGTTTTTAACGTGACGATTCTAGGAAATGCGTGAGGTCATGGTGCCCCCTAGTCTAGGCGTGCTTTGGCATCTGATATCACATCAAGGACCTTGTCAATAGTTGTGACCGCAGTTTATTTATTTATTTATTTTTCACAGGATGTGCTGCTGTACAACTTCTTTACCTCATCACCTTTTCAAGATGAATGGAGAGTTATATATGGATATATGAAGGAAAAGAATATGCTGAAATCTTCTCCTAAGCACTTCACAAGTTTCAGTTGGGAAAAACACAGTGTGTTGTGCTCTGAGATGAAGAATTTGTATGTGGCGATAACTCGTACAAAGCAAAGGCTATGGATTTGGGAGAATGCGGGGTTCTCTCAACCAATATTTGACTATTGGAAGAATTCATACCTTGTAGAAGAAAGACGAGTGGATGATGCTTTCCTACAGGAAATGCAAGTTGCCAGTAGCAAAGAAGAGTGGAAGTCTCGGGGCATTAAGGTCTGATTTACTTTTAAATGAACAACTTTAATTCATTCTGTATCTGGTGCTACTGCTACTAATATCATTACTAAATTTAGATCACAATGAGATTACTTATAAAAGATCAGTTGATATGGCATTTGCCTTTATTTAATCCTTATTTCCTGTTGTCATTATTATGCTTTGTTCTCTGCATATGTTGTAAAAGTATGCTCCTCTCCACCTTTTACTTTGAAGGTTTGTTTAGATACAATATTAAGTATGGCAGAAGTATATATCCAGCCTGTCTAGTGTATTGTTAACATAGCAGAACCCTATCTCATTGGATACTCATGGGCTTGTGTTTGCATGAAAGCATAGAGTGATGCAAGAATATAATGTGTGTGAAACTCTTTTAAGGATCCTGCTGCCCAAACTATCTCTCCTAAGATAGATGCTGTATGTCTGAATCATAATAGTTCTGTTTAAATGTTAGTGTTAAGTACAATTCAAGATCGTAGCTGGTTTATTCCTATTGGCATGTGTCTTTGCATGTTTTTATCTATCACCAGCCACATAAGCGCCTTTTCTTGTAATCCCCCATGGCCTTTTCAAAAAACGTTGTTGACATCCTCCTATAATGGTGATACTCCTGCTGGTGCCATACTCCTGCTCCTGCTTTGTGCAACTAAGGTCAAAGCCTGTCATACATATCTATGCCCGATGTCTTCCTTCATTCCTAAATTTAGGTTCAACTTTTTACAGAACTTGAGTAGTTTTTTAACACATTTTCTTTAATTGCAGCTTTATTATGAGAACAACTACGAAGCGGCAATGGTGTGCTTTGAACGGGCAGGGGATGCATATTGGGAGAAAATGGCCAAGGCTTCTGGACTGCGAGCAGCTGCTGCTCGTATGCGTGCTCCAAATTCTGATATGTGGTGTAGTTACCTTAAAGAGGCTGCCGAATTATTTTATTCTATCGACATCTTTGAAGCTTCTGCCCAGTGTTATTTTGAGATCAATGAGTATCAGAGGGCTGGTATGCTGTTACGTTTTTCTAGACTAAGTTGATTTATAGAATAGTCCGACTTTACTACAGAATGCAGTGGGTTAAATCTACAATCCCTGACAGATTGTCTTGGAATTATATTTTATTGGCTCTAATGAACTCTTTTCATTGTTGACGTTGGATACTGTCAACTTGTAGTTCACCTCAAGGTTGCAGGCTTTTTTTTTATGGGACCTTGGAAGTATTCTGCGGAACCTTGATTTTCTTAAGTATCTTATAATAGTAGAGACGACTTTCATTCTGCGTACTTCTAGTTGGACCTCATTATTTGCTATGAGAAGTTTCTAAGTGTGTCTTATACAATGCAGGTGTTGCAGTTCACATCTCATACACAATTCACCATTACCTTTTTCTTACTAGCTTTCACCCCCAATACTTATCCTTTATTCTGATGTGTGCAACCTTTCCTCAGTCAGATGCCACTTTTCGCGCACCGTTAAAAGAAAAGAAGTTAGATATTTCGAGTGAACAGGGGACTAAATCTGCTTGGCCTATGTCCCTTGTCATAGAGAAACTAAACTGTTAACCCATCCTATTCTTGACCACCGCCAGAAACCTCTTTCATCTGCTCCCATAGCATAGGGGCCTTCCTCATGATACCTGATTGGCTATTGTGTCGTTCCTTCTCCTGTTTGGTTATCATCATCTTGATCTGAAACTTTCCCAAACCACCCTCCTCCATAAACGTACTTAGCAATTTTTCATTTTATCCATACCTTGTGCACTAGCAACTGGAGACAATACAGACATATGAAGATGACGTAGCCGTAAAGCATATTTAGGATTTGGTGATGGAGTTTAGATCAGTTGTAACTTTAGCCAGATGCATTGGAGCTGTACAGATTTGCTCATTATACATTTTTGAACCGTTCCAAAATATTAGCACTAAACCCTTGATTCAAAACTGTCAATGCTTTTGTGTAAATATTTCTTGCTCTTGCTTATGATTATCTTATTAGCTTTGTACTTAAAGTTACTGAAGTTCGCACATCGGTGTTGTGACAGGTACTATATATCAGCAAAAGTTTGGGGAATCAAAGCTTGAAAAAGCAGGAGAATGTTTTTCTTTGGCAAAATGTCACAAACTTGCAGCTGAAGCATATGCTAGGTCGAAATCGTACTCAAAAAGTCTGTCAGCTTGCATTGACGGAAAACTATTTGAAATGGGGTTGCAGTACATACTGTCCTGGAAAGAACAGAAGACCTTTCATGCTGATAAGTTGAGGGCGGCGGACAGAAGTGTAGAGGACTTTCTCCAAACAGGTGCTCTTCACTATTATGAGCTCAAGGATAAAAGAACCATGATGAGATTTGTCAAGTCTTTTCATTCCGGGGATAGGATGCGCATCTTTTTAAGAAATTTAGACTGCCTTGATGAGCTTCTGTCGCTGGAGATAGAATCCGGGAACTTCCTCGCAGCCGCTGACATAGCAAAACTCAAAAAAGATCATGTCCTAGAAGCCGATTATGTCGAGAAGGCTGGACTTTTCAGAGAAGCCTCAATGCTAATTTTGTGGCATGTTTTCACAAACATTCTGCATCCACAAAAAGGAAAAGGCAAGCCTCCGAATCAGTTTATGCAGAAGAAAGGGCGGCTTTTAACTAAAGCCAAATCAATTGCGAAAAATCACTCTGATCTCTTCTATGAGTTCGTGTCAACCGAGGCCGAGATTTTATCAAAAGGCAAAACCACTGGAGAACTTTTGGAAATGGAACTAGAGTTCATTGTACACTGGAAAAGCAGGGCACCTAGTGATCTGTGTCGGATTATCAAGACAAGTCACGAGTTATACAAGATGGAGCAGTACTTGTTCGAAAAATGTGCACGTCATTATTATGACCTCAAAGATAAGAGGACCACGGTGAATTACGTTAGAAAACTCGAGTCAGTTACTTTGATCCGTGAGTATTTGAAGGGTTTGAACTGTCTTGATGAGCTCATGTTCCTCGAAGAAGAACGAGGAAACTTCTTAGAAGCAGCTAATATTGCAGAGCAGAAAAGAGACATTCTACGTAAGGCTGACCTACTTGAAAAGGCTGGACATTTCAAAGACGCTTCTTTGGGCATCCTCTGGTATGTTTTGCCTAGATCTCTTTGGGCACCTAAAAGCAAAGGTTGGCCGTTGAAGCAATTTCATCTGAAGGATGAGCTTCTGACAAAAGCGATCTCGTGTGCGAAAAATCTCCCTGATTCGTTCTGTTCCTTTTTCTGCATGGAGGCAACTGTTCTATCCAACAAAGAGAGTAGCTTGTCCGAGATGAGAAAGTATTTGAGTGCATCCCGGGATCGGAAAAGTCTCAGATGTGAAATTCTTACTGCTTGGAAAGTCATGGATGCTCATTTTAATGTAGCGACCTCAAAGTATGAGTGGAATGCTGCGTTCGTTGACAATTTGAATAAGCACTCAGAAGACATGATTTCAGAGAACCAGGTTTCAGTTGAAACATTGGTTCACTATTGGAATCATTGGAAGGAGAAGATTGTGGGCTTAATTGACTATCTTCTTGGCAATATTAGACGAGATGTCAGTGATTATGCAAGATGTGAGGAATTTTGTTTGAATTACTTTGGCCTGCAAAAGCACTTTCTGAACAAGGATAATGTCTACATTGTGCTCTGCTCTGATGCCAACTGGCCAAAGACATTTGACCCCAGAATACTTAGGAAGAATGGAGATTTGGTATTTATTGAGTCTCGCCTGTTTGTCTCAGCTGCTCTGAGTTACTGGTATTCCGTGTTACACTCTGTTGGTATACAAGTGTTGGTAACTCTCAATGCGCTTTATCTCTACTCAATCAAGAGTGACTTTTCCATGTTTCTCCAAAGCAAATGCCTTCTCTATATATTTGGGATTGCAAGCTTTCTTCTTAATTTCAAGTTCCCGAACCGCAAGGACTGTGATGTTAGCAATGTGCAAAAACACCTTGAATTATCTGTAAAAAACCTTTTGGGGAACGTCTTTCATGTAGACTGGCGGAGCTCATCGACAAATGATATGATTTCTCTGAGGAGAAAGACAAGTTTTGTTGATTTACTCAAAGAAGCTATTTCTCAAAGCATCTTCTCAATGGATAAGTTAACATTTGGGCAACAGGGAAGAGTGGTTATGATGATTCTGGGCTCTCCTAAGGGAACTGTTAATTTGCACGAGGACATCATGAGAAGCAATGGAGGAAATTCAGTATTTTGGGGTGCGTCCACTAAGATGCGCAGTGACAAAATAGGGTCAGATCTTTCCCATGGTTCTGCAAACACCGGCTTTATCGATGCTTCAAATGGCATTTCCCCGGTTTGGTTGCACAAGATGTTGAAAGATGCATTTGTTGCTGACTGGAGGAAAGAACGTGATTATATATCGCCTTCTTGTTTCATGTACCTTGTGGAGAGGCTTCTGATATTGGCATCTTGCTTCCAAGGTTCTGTTTTCACGACAAAATCTTCATTGGTCGAGTGGCTTATTTTTGAGGAATGGAATGTCGATTCAAGTTCTCTTTTAGCAAATGACCAAGGGCAATCAAGGATAGTTGGGGATATCCATGATTTTACCGCTTTCCTAGTTCAGCAACTGCTACTGAACAAGCGTGATAAATTGGTTTGGATCAGAAAATCAGACGATGGCAATGACAACTCCTATCCCCAGCTGGTTTTGAGACTAGTTGTTCTATTATGTTTAGTTTGTGTCAGCTCTGAAAAGCATTTGGGAATGCTTTTTCGTCTTCTGGAGAAGAGGGATGTGAGGTCACAACTGCCTCGGGCATTTTGTGATGCTCTTGGAAGAAGACAGGGACGTTCTTTCATTGATGCCCTTGCTGATGCCCTTGGAAGGATTGAAAATCCGCTTGTGATAGTAAGTTTAACAGATGAGACCGTGGTATCTCCATCCCCAGGTGCCATATTCCTGAACATGAAGGCTAACATGTCCAGCGAGAATATATTTGAAGAATTATTTCAAGAAAAACGGGAAGAAGCTGCTACATGTAGTGACGATCATGGAAAAGATTTTCAAGTTGCACAACCCAAGCCCACTTGTGTGGTTGAGCAGGTATTGAGCACCCAAAATCAGAATGAAGCCCACCCTCCGTGAAGAAGTATGGCCTCTTTTGAGAAAGATTTGATGCTTTGGAGTCATTGGAGCTGGAAAAAGACTGGGAACTTGATGAGCTTCATGTCTACTGCCTTAGTACTTAAGGTAAAATGTGATTAATTCTCATATCATATGACGCCTGTGTTTAGTATATGACTAGATTGCAAACGTTTGCTTCCCTCTAATAGTTGCAGATGAAGGTGGACAAATTTTCTGACTTTTGTGTGTGTGTGTGTTTTTTTTTTTTGGACATAATTCTCCCGTGATTCCCTCTCGCAATCCTGCATATATCGCGAGGGGAAAGGGTTGCAAGTTCTCAAGCTGTATGGATTGACAAGTTTGCTAAATACCCTTTCGCTGCCATTTTAAGTAGTAGTTTGCGGTCATTAGTGCACACACTTGTGGTACAGGCCTAGGCATTCACTGATAAGCTTGCTCCGTGGTATCTGCTTGGAGTTCACTTTCACTAATTATTTTGTAGACATATTTCCATTTGTTAACCAGTTAAATGGGGAAATTAGAGCGTGAATCTCTCGATCAGCTAAATATTGCTCTGTGTTTATGTTGGCCGTTGAGGGAACTGGAAATGAACCTGACGAAATAGGCAATTGAGTTTTTATATGGACCCTGCTAGGTCTCTTAAATTTATTTGATTCTTGATTTTAAAAACACAATATTTAAGCTCCTGAGTCCTTGAGTTCTACAAAATTTGTACACATATATTAGTCATAACTACTTTCTATCAGAACTTTACTTTTTACCTTTTGGGCTACAAGTTTTAGACTTTTGTTGATGTCACTTAATTATAATTCAAACTTATCTCATTTCCTAACTTTATCTATCTCACACTTTCCTATAATGCCAAACTTATACGATTGTAAAAGATGTTTGAAACTTATTGATACAAGATGTAATATTGGTTAATATTCTCAAGCTTGAGATTAAAAAAAAAACAAGTATGATAACTAAATAGTAGCAAATTTTGTTGGTAATGCACATTTTAAACTAAGACATGTTTTTTACAATGAAGTTTTCATATTTCGAGTTTTTAATTAGCAATTCATAATTGATTCAGTTATAATGGTTTAATTAAAACTATGATCTTTACTTGGTCATAATTAAATTAGTTAATCTATTATACGTAAAAGTTGTTAATGATCTTGAAGTATACCACCTTTGTTAATGATTTGTATAGTTCATTACAAAAACATAATCTTACTTTCAAATTCGAATTGTTAATGTCAATTACCACCAATATTTGTAGCATACTTATTCTTTTGTCGCACCAAGTTTCTGCTAAATAGAATCTTAACTGCTTCATATTACATCTTATTATCCATGATACGCTTACACTGTAATCAGTTTCAAACATCTTTCACAAATATTCAATTTTCACAAAACACTACAAGTTTGACATGGTAGTTATAGAAGTGAAAAAAATGTTTTAGATATAATTAATGTCAAGTGTATATACTGGAGTTGTTCAATTTAATTGCGTAATAAAAAAATTAAATCAAAAGTCAAAACAACCCTTAAATCTAGCAAAAGCATATACTCCAATAAGGGTATCTTAATGAAAGATGATTGATATCTTATTAGAAGTCAAAAGCATCCTCATTTTTTTAAGAACACTCTATTCAAAAAGGGTATTTAATGAAAAATAAAATTTGAAGTAAAAAACACCCCTAATCGCCTCTGATTTTATAGGAAGAATTCAATTTAAGAAGGGTATCTTAAGGGAAAAAAAGATTAGTTATTTAACTCAATCCGTGCTTTTATATATGTATAGATGATCATACTAATTAAGCTTAATTGTAATCGTATTAATTGTATTTTTTGCTAATATTTAGAACATTTTAATTTCTAATCACTAATTGTCCAGTGTGCAAAGCACGTGATCCTTACTAGTATAGTGAAAAGGTACAGTGATATTTGCTTCACCTACAACATTACTGTCTTCACGATCACTTTTTTTTTTTTTGGGCAAATTATATTTGTATTGCGTTTCAATTTGATTGTGGGATCTCCTTTCGATACGAGGGATCATAAATGAAACATATTAAGACTTTTGTTACAAAGAAGAACAATTGGCAATCCTTGTCGCTATGTTATTTTTCTAGAAGTAACATGAAAAGTAGTAGAGGTAATGCATATGCAAGCCAAAAAACGTTTTTGGAGATGGAAAATTTTTTCAGCTTGAAGCAAATATGTAAGGAATAAGGAGATAAGGCTCCTCTAAGACATATGTGTGCACACTGTGAAATAAGGAGCACCATTATTATTTTTTAAAAAATCTCACCATCGCTAAGCATATATCAAGTTCTCTTGCTTTGTTCTACTTTCTCTGCCTATTAACATAGACAGTTCATTATCCAACGGAGATCATCTTCCATGGACTTTGAGAACTTTGTATCTTGTCTTTGCTGAGATTCTAGTGTGTATCCAAGTTGTGGTGCTCAATTATAGATGATCCAATCTTTTCTTCATCACAATCGATCCCACTCCTGTTGAGGGGGATCTGGGCTCCTCCTTCGCCCACAAGATTCCAATGACCTGAAGTAGGACCAGTTGTTCGCATGCTGCCTCCAGCTCATTCTTGTGCCGGTTTTCAATCTGTTGACGGTTTACAAATACAATTTCGAGCAACTTTACAAAGTATTTGCACTAAAGACCTTAAATTTTAACCCATTTATAAAGATTACCTCAAATATCAATACTCTTAAGTCACAAACTCTAACAAGCTATAATATCTCAACATTTTACCTTGTCTCCACTTACGTCGTTAAATCATCGCTAAACCGTAAAAGTCTTGCCAAAAGAGTAATGGTTGCTAATAGTCCAAGTAAGTTCGTCACAATCGACTGTGAGCCCAATTTGAGACCAGGGTATTACATTCTCCTTCCGTTAAAAAAAATTCGTTCTTGAATTTCATAATCCATTTAACGCGCCACACCGACCTGGGTTCTTAAATTTTCATGGTTCGATTCATAATCAAACTAAAGACATAAATTGGAACTGTGCTAGAAAAGAATAAACCACTTAATCAAGTCAAGATAGTGAGCAATTAGTCCTTACCTTAGATTATATCCGTTTATCTTAGAATACTTTATACCTCAAGGCCGGACTAAGTCATGTACGACGATCAATCTAGGACTCTGAGCTACAAGCTATAACCAAAGGTGCACAATTCAACCATTATTACTTGTGAACCTTAATTCACCTCCACAACGCTTTGCTATGTGCAAATAATTTTTAACTTATTAGAATGAGGGTAAAGTTCAAAGCCAAAGTTCTAGTCGTTATTTCGAGACAAAATCAACTAATAACCCTCTATGCTTGGAGACAAGTGATCTTAATCAATAAAACCTTATTTCAAAAACTTATAAAGTCAAAAGTCTTGCTATGATAGAAAAATTTTCACGTAACGCTCTATAACTGTAACGCCCCCGAAAATCCAGAGCTCTGTCGCCCCGAACTCTCAGGTCGTTAACGTACCAGATCACATCAAACCTGTCAAACCTGTTCACTAATACATATTCTCAATCATCTAATTCAGCATCAACTCAGATTTCTCAAAATACTGGATTATAATTGCTTAGCTTAAACTATTACAGCTTAGGTTCTTCGCAATTCAAATTTTCTAAGAACAAATTATCAGTACCGACCAGCGCAGTGGTCTTACTATACTGTGGTGATGGGCTCACCGGAACCTCACGCAGACTTTAACCCATTCCCAAACCTGCTACAGCTTATCATTACCTGCAGAAGGGAGCCAAACGGAGGGTGAGCTTTTGAGAGCTCAGTAAGGTCGCACAAGAATAGCCAACAGGATTACAAAACGATTTCAAAGAATCCAACCGACGAAAATTTTCAGAATACTTCAGATGGTCAAAAACTTAATGACTTCCAAAAGGATCAAAAATTCATCAGAAATAGATACCAAAATAAACCAGAACAAACATGACCGATTCCAAAAAGAAAAATCGATAATAGATCATTTCAAGAGTCATCATTCCCAAATACAATGAAGGTTTTTCAAAGAATTTCAACAGAAGCACTGATCATTTCAGATAAAACTTTTCTGACATTTCTGTAATAGTCATGGGAGTGTACAGAGCAGATAAAATAAAAAATCAACGTTGATCCTGGGCTGTCGCGATGCCATTCCGGCAAAGCACAGAAGTGTACACATGCATGATGTACCAAAATACTACTCCACTTGGGTACTAGCCTGCTTTTTCTGTAGGATTCAGACCAGCCTTATTACGCCCTCCCACAGAACAGAAACCCAGGTCAACACAGAAAAATCAACAATATCAGTGAGCTTTAACATAAGCTCAATCACCGAAATCAATTCGGGTTCTAATAACAATAATCATACTGATATAAGTCAGCATTCGGAAATTTCAGAAGAAATCAGAATTTTTAGAAGAAAAATCACAGATAAACAGCAAAAACGATTGCGAACAGATATCAAATTTAGACATAACAATTCAGAAGAATGGATACAAACAATGATCAGCTTTGCTCAACATGCAATACATGCGAACATCACAAGAATTCCAAATAATCGAGTTAGGTTCAACATTAGGGTTTTCTGGCATCATATTGATATCCATACATAATTCAGAATTCGACATTAGTCATAAGTATATCAAAGGAGTACTTACGAGTACGAGAAATCAAATAAGGGTTCGGACAAAGTCCTTACCCAAGGTTCAGATAGAATCCCTTACCTGGATCCGCAGCTAAATTATCCTAACCGGAAGTCTTTAGCTTTAACCTAAATGGAATAATCGAACCATTAGAATGCAGCCTAGAGAATAAAAGTATAAATTAATACGAACTCACGCATGCTCCCAAAATGAACCTCCCCTCGCCGGGTATGTAAAATTACTGAAACGCCCCTAGGGTATAAAATTACCAGAATGCCCCTCTCAGACTTAAATCACCCAAACGGTCTTCCCGTAAGTAGAATCACTGAAATAAGCTTCCCATATGTAAATTTATGCAAAAATACCTTTCTTAGGTCAAATTACCAAAATACCCCTTCGGGGTGGCAAATTACCAAAATACCCCCTGTTACACTTTAATCCTCAAAATGACTTTTCCATAAGCAAAGTCACTAAAATAATCTTATTGTATGTAAATTTACTTCAAAATACCTCTTATAGGTAAAATTACCAAAATACCCCTTCGGGGTGATAAATTACCAAAACACCCCTGGGGGTTTTCGACACCAGAAAAATCTCAAATATATCTTAAAATGCTATTTTAAATATCTTGATATTATTTCTGTCCTAAAAAGTATTTTAGAAATTTTTTGCCGAAAAATCCCGAACAGTGTCCGGATCGAGCGCTAAAAGACCAATTTTGCGAAAAATACCTATCGGCCTTGGAATGGCCCAAAAGTTTAGATAATGAATAATATCTGTAAAATAGGGCTTCCATAAAATTTTCAGGTTAAAATAACTTAGTTTGCTATACTAAATAAATTTGGAATTTCTCCTAATCGGTACCCTAATTTAGCACCGTTCGCGGATTCCAAAAATTCCCAAAATTTTCCAGAGCGTACGTCTCAAAAAAATATTGGGGGTTACTATTTTGGACTTTGCCAAATTTTGGTCCAAACTATTTATAAAAATTCATTAAAAAACTGTCCAAATAGTTTTCCACCTTTAGTGACAATTACGCTCACTATTTAGATTACTCACACACACTATTCCACCTTCACCCACACGCACTTATCTTCTTCCTATCCACTGCACACACACTCAAACACACAATTGACTCACACACCTCGGCTGCTATCCAAACCCACGCCCCAAAACACTTAAAAACACAAACTAACCCACCTAATGCACACGAATAACACAAATTCACACACAAATTTCTCACATATATACACACCCGAACCCATCACACACACGGCACCGCCCTGTATCACCACTAAAACACTCACACAATTATGAATCAAGCCATAACTCACCCACAACACACACTCGTGCCCACTAACACATCCAAAGCATACTGAAAATACCCTCACTATCATCCACCCGAGACATACACCATCAACACACATCTGCACACACAGTGATCTAATTACACACGCGGTTCAGACGCATGCACACACGCTGTACCGTGAACTCTCTCTCTCTCTCTCTCTCTCACACACACACACACACACACACGAAATCATATGCCAAATAGGGTAGGATAATTGCCCCTTCGAAATCCTTCAATTATTTTCCTTCCACGTTCTCTGATTTCTGCCTGAGTTTTCTTCTTCCCCCTCTCTGTTTTGTTCTTCTCCTTGTTCTTCTTTCTTTCCTGAAAGGGAAAGCTTTCCTCTTTGTTTTTTTTTTTTCATTTAGGATAAAATCAAACTCACATAATAAAAAAAAAATTCATCCGGTGATTCATCCTAGGAGGTGGCATCTCCTTATCCGAGACTTCTGAAAAATTGACACATAAGGCTTAATCTTCAAAATTTATAGAATAGCCCCTCAAGTTTCAAAATTTACGAAAATGCCCCCAAAATTTTAAAAATTACATTTTTGCCTCAAAATTCTTTTAAGCTTCCACAAGCTTCTAATACTCGAGTATTGCTCAAAATTAGCGCCCGTTTATTTTTCAGGTCAAGGATGACTATTTTAAACAGCTCCCAAAGTTCGGGATATTACAATAACCCAAATTCTTTAAATTGGCCACTACTTCACACTTATGTCCTCAACACAACGCAAACTTAACTAACTAGTTTAACTAACTGGATTGGACTCTAACTGAGTTGTGTTGGACAAAATTAAATAAATTAGGCTTATTACATCATTAGGCCTAAATCCATGACAACGATAAACTTAATCATTAATAAAGCCCAATAAAACGAATAAGAAAGATAAAATAAAACTACAAAAATGGGGTGTCTACTTACCCCTGCCATTTCCTACAACAATAAAAATATAGGCATCATAAAAAAAAAAATACCTAGGCCGACTTAGGCTCTCATATCTCAACTATCATTACGACTCAGCTAAGTTATTAAAGTTGTTCTCTAATCCTCTCATCGAAAACTTAGGCATTCTATCACACACGTCTAGAGTCTACATAATCATATGCCTAAGCTCTGGTACCACCTGTAACACTCCAAAAATTCCAGAGCATTAACATCACGAACTTTCGAAGCGTTAAAACTGCCATTAGCTCGATTGATCATAAGTAACATTGCTTTCGTAAACAACTTTCACTATATGTGTCAGAGTTTTCTAACTGGTGCAATAACTCAAATTGACGGAATTTAAGTTCTCTAAAGAACGAACTAAACAATGTTTACCCATGCAGGTGCTCTACCAATTAAAACAATAAAAGGTACTCCAAATTTTTTACTCATGCTCTAACTATCCACAAGCAATCTACTGGTGATTATTACCTGTAGAAGGGAACGAATAATGGTTAGCTTTTGAGAGTTAAGTAAGGTCGTTGAAGGACCAAACAAAGTGATTAAAGAACTTTTCGCGAATTCTATTCGATGACAATCTTGGAAAGAGTGTCAAAATGACCACAATTAATTCGATAACAATATGTGGAAGAGTTTCAACTAACTCCCCCTAATCAGATATCAATATAATTGCTTTTAGATTCAATGTAAACAATTTTAGATAATATTGAACATGAGCACTTTGCAAAGTCGTGCAGAAAATGCACAATAGCATAGAGTAACACCATCCAATACAGACCATCCTTATAACACCTCAGAACGGACTCACATGTCAATATATAGAAGAAAACATATAATTTAATGCTCAGTAAGCAATAAAAGATAAGTATCAAATTGAATTCCAATAATCAACTCAAGAATCTAATGATAGCCACAAATGAGAAATACGTATAGACACGAGTTAATAATTCTGGGGTTCAGATAGAAGTCCTTATCTTAGTCCGGAGCTAAGTTATCTCAACCATAAATCCTCTGAGTAACCCAATTTGGGCAATTTAATCATCATAAGGCAATATATACTACGATACTACAAACCTAATACTAATTGTCTAAACATTGCGCATTCCTACTCTCAAAATAACCCAAATTAAAGTGGGTCTCACTACGGCCAAACCTAGCTAAGAAACCCCAACACAAATTCCAAGGCTTAACAATTCACAATAAATTCTCATAAAATACTTTCATGGCTTAAAACAACATATACAGTCAAAATATAAATATTCTGATTTTTGAACATTTTCTAATTAAAAACAATGTCTATTAATGCAATATAAGCCCATAAAGAGCCATAACTATTTTTGATTCAATCAAACTCCCACAATTTTTTTGTAACAATTTTATAATATACATAAAAACTCTAGAAACTGAATTCATCATTCAAAAAGCATTAAAACTATTTTTAATCTATTCGTTTTGCTAATACAAATGTGATAGGATAAAAATACCAAATCACCTCTGCAATTGTTCAGACATAAATTAGGACCTCTTTGTATCATAAAATCAATATCATAACCTTTTCATAATTTAATACAGACTTTAAAGGCTCAAGACAAATTTTTAAAAAATCAATATGGTGAAAGATATTAAAAATACCAAAAAAAATTTGAAAAATATTGAAACGTGGCCAGAAATTCTGAAATTGCTATGGTACTCCGCTACAAAATTTCACCAGCCAACAACCACCATACGCCATCCCACGCACGCACTGAACAAAAACCTTAGCATGTGGTACACCTACACAAGCATAAGGTATTACACTATTGTACACACCCCACTTTTTCTTCTTCTTCTCTTTCTGCACAAACCTGGAACACCCAAACTCGCACACAGTACATACCACACACACACACACAAGACACACACCCACCCACCCACCCACCCCCGAGCGCACAGAGAGAGAGAGAGAGTTTCTGTGCACACAGCACACCCCACACAACACTCATGGCAGCCCCTCCCCCTTCCTTACACACACTCACACTCTACACATTTGCACGCACTCATTTATAGCTTTCTACACTCACTAAACATTACAAATTAAATCAAATAAGAAATTTACCGGAATCGAATCCAAATAGTCATATTTCAGTCAATAATTTAGCCTCTTGTTTATGCTTGTTAACTCCCCTTTTTCTTTCCCTTTTCCTTGGCTCAACTCTCTCTTTGTCTCTCTCTTTTTCTTTGTTTCTCTTATTCTCCCTTTTACTCCTTCTCTTTCTCTCTATATTAATTCCCCATTACTCCCTCTCCATTACTCTCCATGCTCTGCCGTTCGAAGCTAAAGGAAATGAAATTAAACTAATTTCTCTATTTACGTAACGATCCTTACTATAATTGTGATCTCCCAAGTCACCACCTCTCTTCCATTAATTCTTCCATTGCACCCTACTTTATTATTTTGTAGCTTATGGTTACTATAAGTTGTCGCTAAAGGTCCCAAATAACACCACTCACACCAACCGTCGCTAAAGATCACATAATCACTTACAATAATTATCGCTAAAGTAATAACTAATAAGCTAGAATTTTTTATAAAAGCAACCCAAGGTTCGGGGTATTATACATATGCCTCTATTCCTTCTTTTTAACTGGTTACAACCGGAATTCAAAAGACATTAATTTTTTGGCGATAAAATAACTTGAACACTAAATGTCGCTAAAATTGAAATTTAAACTGAACTATGAAATGTGACATAATGCTATCATTTTTGAAAGGCGCTAATGATGCTTAAATTTTATTCCCAGCTATGCTCTACTTTGTTGTGTTTTATCTTAATCTTCAAGTATTTCCTTCTGGTGCTTGGTTGTTGGATAAGCTCCATGTTCCCTCCTTCCATAGCCTGATCATTCCTTGTCCTAATGCTTGGCTGCTAGTTAAATTCCCTGTTCCGTGCTTCCATAGCTTAATCAGTTCTTATTCTTAGGCCTTGAGTTATAGTATTGACTTCACGCCGAGTTTGTGACATTCTGTTCATGTCCTTAACGGTTGAAATTTAGGAACTGAGTTTTAATCACCTGCTAATCCTCCTAGGCTTTATCAATGCTAGTGTCGTTGGACCATTTGACTAGGATTTTGGGTACACACTAATTGTTGTGTTTGACCATTCTTCGATTAAGAACTGCTATGGCTCCACTAATAACTGAGCTTCATCTCCAATTAGGGGAAGGTGAGTGGTGGCTGTAATACGCTGCCTTACCTTCTTCTTGAGCAATGAACACATGGAACATTGGGTGAATGGAAGTGGTGCTAGGTAGTTACAGTCTGTAGGTTACCTTTTCCTCCCTTTATATGACTTGGTAGGACCCATAGGATCTTAGAGAGAGCTTTATATTCCTTCTTAAAGCCAATGAAGTTTTCCCATAAAGTTACAGTCTCAGATAAGCCCAATCTCCCATTTCAAATTCTCTTTATGTCATGTGTAAATTAGCTATATTGTTGCACTGTTGCTTGTGCCCGAGTCAGGTTTTCCTTCAACACTTCCAAAGCTCTGCTCCTGCAAATTTTATGGTTTCTATTGAAGTGAGGTTAAGAGACTTTGGTTTGCAACCATAAACTTCCCCATAAAGGGTCATTTTGACTGAAGAATGGTAGTTGTTATTGTACCAATACTCAACTAGGGACAACAACTTAGTCAAACTCTTTGGCATGTCATTGCACATACACCTCAAGTAGTTCTAAAGATGTCTGTTCACCCTTTCAGTCTGGCCATCTATCTTAGGGTGATTGGCTATACTATGAGAAAGCGTGATGCCTAATAGGTTGAAGAGTTTTGTCCAAAAGGTGTAGAAAAACACCTTTTCTTTGTCACTCATAACATAATCTGGCATGCCATGCAGCTTAAACACATGATCCAAAAAATGCTAGGATATGACTTTAGCTGTGAAGAGATGAGTGAGCGAGCCTAATAAACTGAGCATACTTGCTCATCCACTACCACTAGCACAACATCTTTACATGAGGATTTAGGCAATCCCTCTATATAATCCATTAAAATGTGGATCCGGATGTGAGTTGGCATGGGCAAGGGTTGTATTAACCCTGGGTAAGGCACATTCTTTGGTTTATTTTGTTGGTAGGTGTCACACTCTGTGACCATCACCCAGTGACTTTCTTTCTCATACAAGGCAAATACAAAAACATATATGCTATCTTGTATGTGGTGTGAATACCTGAGTGACCTCACCTCAATATTGTGTAGCTCTTGTAGGATCTTGGCTCTCAATTTCCCTTGTCCAACATACAACTTCCCTTCCCTTCCCTTTATATCTAAGTAATCCTCCATTATAAGAAGAAAATAAGGTGTCGTCCTGAGATCTACCAGTAGATCCTATATAGCATGTTAGCCTAGCTCATCATTTTCCAAACTATCTTGCAACGCTTGCAAAGAGGCACTGAGGAAATGGCTGCATATTCACTATTTTGTTCCTGAGGCAATCAAGAAAGGGCATCAACGACCATATTGTTTGTGCCTTTCTTTTAATACACCTCAAAATCAAATCCAAGCAACTTGGACAAAGGTTTTGATGCAATAATGAGGTTAGGACAGGTGTGGTTGTCATAGCTTATTTGAGTTGGTAGAAGGCTTGTGTTACATGTTCATCCTGTGGAAGGCTTCTTTCTTGAGCAAGCTTGTAAGGGGCCTACTTAAAGAACCGTAGTTCCTTACAAGTTTTTTGTAGTAGCCTGTGAGATCTAAGAATCCCCTCAAGCCTTTTGGATGCCAAATGACCATGGATTCTACTGTGCTAAGATATGCTGCTACACCAGCGCCAAATTCCTCAAGTGTGCTTGAAATATAGTGTTCATAAGCTTTTGGAATATGGCAGGAGCATTTGTCTGATCAAAGGGCATGACATTGATTTCATAATATCCTCTGTGTGTTCTAAAGGCAGTTTTATAGATACCACCATCCACCATTCGATCAGATTTGGTGGTATCCATGTTTGAGATCAAGTTTTGAAAACACATTTGAATCATTTAGTTCATCCAACATGTTAGCAATAACTAGAAGGGGATATCTGTCCTTAATAGTCATCTTGTTGAGCTCCCTGTAGCCCCACATAGCCTCCACGTACTATCCTTCCTCTTTACTAGAAGGATTGCTGAAGCAAAGTAGGATTAGCTATGTTGTATTGCAACTGTTGTATCAGTTCTGCTATAATCTTCTCAATCCTTGTCTTTTGCACATATGAGATTTTGTAAGGTCTTAAATTTATAGGTTTAGCTCCTTCACTCAGTTTGATGTGATGCTCTTGGGTTCTGTTTGGGTGGAAGCTGCTTTGGCTCTTGGAAGATATCTTGGTATTTTATCAAAATGGCTTCAACTCCTAATGGGGCAATGGTGTTATAATTATTTGGGAGGGCTATAGCATAAACCTGATCAAAGATAGATCTCACATTGAAGAAAGAAGCTTGCTCATTGCCTGGGCTATAATCATTTTGATGTATTACCCTTGAACGCACCCCCTTTTAGCAATACTTGATTGCCTTGATGTTTAAAAGATATCTCGTTAATATCAAAGTCAAAATTAACACTGCCTAACTCTCTTTACCACTGGATGCCCAACACACGATCATAACCACCTAATTTCTAATATTCTCATATCAGCTTGGAACTGGTGTGCACCCATATTACACTCAAAATTTCTTTAAATTGTATCGGATTGAAGCCTTGTAACATTAGCCACAGCTGTAATTAATGGTGGAGCAAGAAATAGTATGCATTCTAATTTCACTGTTGACTGTGAATCCAAGAAGTTACCTGTTGATCCTGTGTCAATCAAGATACTGTAAGATTTAGCTCCCACCCTGCCTTCAATTTGAATGGTGTTGTGATCTCTATTCCCTGCCAATGCATGCAAGTGATCTCAAGTTCATCTTGATTGAATTGCTCTAGCACAGAGCTATCTGCATATGTTATTTATCCTATGTGCTTAGTACTTTCAAATATTCACTTTCTTCTTATGCAATGAGCATAGATATGGTTCTCATTGTCCAAAGCTTAAGATGCCTTGCTTCCCATTTTCCATAGCATCTGAAGCACAGTCCCTGTGTTATTCTCTTTGGTATTCTTTTGAGGACATGTGTCTTATGTTGGGTGGTGGTTTTGAAGCAACTGATTTGGTGTTCATAACAAACCTCTTTGAGGATTATGATATGGATTAGGCTGGTTAGGCCTTGGGGTCTATGACTGGAAAGGAGTGGGCTTGTAAGGGCTTAGGTTATTGGTAGGTTTTTAAGTTGTTCCAAAAGGACCCAAGGCTGGTCTTGCTGCAACAGTGGTGTTACTGCTAGTCATGTAGGTGTTTAGATGCCTGTTGTTTCTAAACATTGCATTTATAGCTAATTCCTCTCTTCTAACTATATGAATTACCCTTGAGAGTGAATCTACTTCAAATTGTTCCACTCCACTCTTGATATCAGGTTTAAGCCCTCCTATGAAGCTCATAGTAAATAACCTTCATCCAAGTAATCAAACTCTTGTACAATTTGTGCCCTCAAAACCTCAAACTTGTTGAATTATTCATTTACTGAAGTAGATTGTACAAGTTTGTTACATTCCCCCACTAGACTTGCTCTATCCACTCCTAAGCACCTAGCATACATATCCTTAACAAACTGCTCCCATTGTACCCTTCCCAAAGGTTTAATATAAGCAGCATGCCAACTTCTGCCTGAGTAGGAAGATGCATTGATGTGCAAGATACCTTGTAATCAGTGTGGATGGGGCAAAATTCAAAATAGAGTTCACTTTTCCTCACTCAACCTCTAGGGTGCTCTCTTATGGATATAGAAAAATTGAGCTTCAAAAATTTGGGATGTGGATTACATGTTGTCTGATGGTGGTAGTTATGGGAAAAGGACTGAAACTCTAACGATCCATATGGTGGAAACTGACTACCGCTTGATTCACTATGCTTTGTGATCTGAAACTGATTCCTTCTAGCTGGTTTGTTACATCAGAAATTCAAAAGACGTTAAATGTATGTTGTGAAACAACTTGAACACTAAATGTCGCTAAAACTGAAATTTAAACTGAACTCCAAAATGTGGCATAATGTTGTTTTTTTTCGTAAGAGCACGAATGATGCTTCAATTACTCCCACTGTGCACTACTCTCTTGTGTTCGATCTTAATTTATCTTCAAGGATTTCCTTCCGGTGCTTGGTTGTTAGTTTAATTTTCTATTCAATTTTTCCATGGCTTGATTATTCCTTGTCCTCATGCTTAGACGATGGTTCAATTCCCTGATCCATGCTTCCCGCTTCTACAACTTCATCAGTTCTTCTTCTCATGCCTTGATTTCTAGTATTGACTTCAGTTCCAATACTGACTTCAGCTCAGTTTGTGACAGCAAAACGAACCCAACTTTCCTTTGACCAAGAATACAACCTAGGGTTTGATCTGTCAAACAAGGCTTACAAAGCCTTTCTAATGTGCCATATCAGGAAGTGAGAGGATGACGTAACAAATCACTCCATTCAATAAAAGACTTTCACTCTCGAAACCTCCTGCTCGTCATGGAGAGATGTTAATTACGACAATGGATTGCTCCATCGGCTAAAGATATCACCAGGAGATTTGTTTGTTGACCGGCATTGTGTAAATGGTGTTATACACGAGGCTTATTCTTGCTTTTGAAGTAGGCAATGAGAAAATTTGGTATCGTTCCACTCCTGGATTGGTGCAAGTTGCCGGTTTAAGGTATTGTCCACCAAAATGATATAAGAAATGGACATATGGATTAACTTATAAGGTCACTTAGGTGCTTTCGGCATCAACATGATTACTTGTCAAGTTTTTTACGAGGTACAAAAATGGTTTGAAAGGTATTATTATAGCTATATGGAAAGTTTGATCGAATATGCCCCTAATTAAGGGTATAGACTAAAGAAAGAAAAAAAAATAGACTTTCTAAAGAGAACAATATATAGTTTGTCGAGATCCCAAAATAAGCACAAGAGAAAATTTCTTTTGGCCACATTTACGGCTTTACCTAATATTGTGAATTCTTTGGAACATGAGAGTGCTAGAAATTGAAGGACATGAATGTGGATTTTGGAGAAGGTGATAGTTTGGTTGTTAATGCCTATCCCTTTGGTATATAAGGCAACAAAGTTTTATGAGGGTGGCACGATATTTGAGAGAAGAAAGTTTTAGCCTAATGGAGATGAAGTTATTTAAATTTATTGTCGGGAAAATTAGGAAATGAGGGGTTTTGGTAATAAATATTTGTGGAAAGTGGAATTCTTTTAAAAACTTAAGAAAAAACGAGGTGACTTTTCAAAATTTTTGAACAAGGGGTAGACTTAAGAAAAAATGAGTTTTTTTTAAATCAATTAATTTGGTCTTCCCAGATTACCCTTCCCTCCAAAATCGTTGACCTTTATTTTGGTACAAGTCATTTTCTGAAAGAATGCAAGTACGGTTATGCGAAAATACTTGTCAGTTTGTGTAAATATTCAAGTCGTCTCTGCTCTTCTAACTAATGTAATACTAACTTTACCTAAGAGAAGAGCTTATATCAGAGCACTCAAAGATTTGCATGGTATGAATATACTGGGGTACAATACACATAGATCTTGAAATTCATCGACACCTAAAGATGATAAAGGATTCAAGTTTTTTCCCTTCTTCGGAACGTGCAAATACTAGGCAGACATTATGAAGTTCATTAATGGGTGTTCCATTAGTGCTAGTACTACTCAAAGAACTACACCTATCTGCATTAATCCTATTGCTTGCAAGTTTTAATCAAATGTCAATTCCCAATTCTTCCTCACTAGCACAAATTACTTCAAATAAAATAGCAACAATAAACTTATAAATGTCAGGTCAATTGAAGGCTAAAATTAGGGAGTCTGTTGTTAACTTACTTCCTCCATAAGACCCACCAAATACCACAACAGATGATGTTTCAGAAAATAAATTCTGCTTCAAACTCCTTATCAGCATCGCAAAGTCAGCTAAAGCTTGCATGAATTCAAGTAGCCCAAGGTCTTGGCAGATTCGTAAGAGTCATTCCCAAATGACATTGAATCTCCATAAAAACTATGCTGAAAAATCACTCAGACAAATCCGATTAGCACTCTAAGTACTTTTAATCACCACTCAACCAAAGAAACTGTTTCCAAAAAACATACAGATGAGCTTTTAACTGAACTTCTATTTTCTTCTGACTGGAAATTTGTAATTCCCGAGATACTTTTGAGATGCATAAAACTATAAAGAGTTTTGTGGTAATACTTCAATGAAGACCAATAGCGCGTAAAATTTTGGAGCAATATCAAGCATAAAACCAGTATTTCCAGCAAATCATTCAATGTTCCCTTCATCGCTAGTATAGACAAAAGCTGGTGCTCCACGGTGCCAATAATGATCATTAGTAAGATACTTTTGGTAGAAGATTTTGAAGCTCTTGGGTTGGAATGTGAGTGGTCTAAAACTTGGGGAAGAAAATAAGTTTTGTATGGAAATCTTGGTTTTGTTTTGTTGGCTTGTTTTGCAAGTGAAGTTTGATAGGCATTAGTGAGAAAGTATGCTGGCATTGATTCAAGATCTATGTACATTGTACTCCACGATATTTATATTATGTAAATCTTTGAGTGCTCTAATATAAGCCCTTCCCTTAGGTAAAGTTAGTATTGCATCAGTTGGAATGGAAGAAACGACTTGAATATCTGCACAAACGAACACATATCTCTGCTTAAACATACTTGAATTCTTGCAGAAAATGACTTGTACTAGAACAGTAGTCAACGATTTTTGGTTGGAACGGTAATTTGGGAAGTCCAAATTAATTGATTTCAAAAAATCCATTTTTTTCTTAAGTCTACTCCTTGTTCAAAAAATTTTAAAAGTCACCCCACTTTTTCTTAAGTTTTCAAAAGAATCCCACATTTCACAAACATTTATTCTCAAAACTCTTCATTTCCTAATTTTTTTTTCTTTATGGTCATCTATACTTATTGCTGCCGTAAGAAGTTCTCGAGAAAGTAAAAAGATAAACTCACATTCACAGGACATTGCCAAAAATACATGAAAAGACACCTTTTTTTTTTCTAAGCTACATGAAAAGACACTTTGAAATGAGAAGACACCCCTTTTCGGGACTGATGATCTACTCCCGCGCTCTCCTCTCTGGCTCTCTCTCTCCCCCTTCCTTTATGGTTATGTTTTCTAGTTTTATTTCCTTTGCATGAATGTGTTCGAGTTTCAGACGGTGATCAAGTAGAGAGGGAAAGCTTTCAGATATGGGGCAAAGTGGTGGTTTGCATGATAAGAAGTCATTTTCCAAGGAAAGGGACTTGACGGACATAGTTTTCTCTTGGACCCTTGAAGACATCTTCAACGAGGATCTCTACAAGAATCAGGTTTGCATGGCTAATTCGTATTCACTCAGATATAACTTTGGATATAA